>LD354734.1:0-10015 GCA_001465055.1 Ptychodera flava
GTTTCAACCTAGCCTCTGTATCATTACCAACCATTATTATTGTTGACAAATGAAATCAATTTTAAATAATGATATTGCTTATTTTACACATAACAACTGCATTGTGAGGTTTAAGACTTGGTATTTCATCATGCTACAAGAAGTTTAACAAGGAACTCCTGCTTCAACAAGGAACAAAAATGCTGAAAAATATTCTCTGTCTGTCATGGTGTAAAACATTTTGGTGGCCCACCCCTTACCTTCCCTGGAATTTTCATGGCCCACCCCAAGAACACTCTTTTTTTTTCGTGCCTCCCCCCATTTTCTCTTCCGGCCCCCTGCCGTTAATTGTGCTCGGTCCCTTAGAGCACAAATCTGTTTTTGATGTTCCACGTCAGAGTTTCAATATACTGTTATGATATAATAGCTATAAATCACTCCCAGCGACGGTATACCACGAGATTTTGACCATTTCACTCCATATATGCACTCGCTATCACTTGTGCATATATGTCGTGAACTTGTCAAAATCTCGTGGTATACCGTCACTGGGTGTGCTTTACTGCTTAAATAATCACATGTACCTGTTACAGTGTCTTTGAGTTATGAAAAGTCGAGATAAGGTAAAATCCCCATCTCACAGAGTGTGAATGTTTTATGATGTCAGGTAATACTAAATTAAGGCTTCTATGTGGTGTGACGCAACCTGCAAGTTATAACATGGTTTAATCTTCTTCCACGTACATATGCAGCGACCGTAAATTATGATGACGTTGACGGTACTTCACTCGTTGGAAAGACACTCGACTTTACTACAGGAGCATTCCCGTCATACGCAAGACTCACAGGTACTTTGCCGAGTATGGATGAATTGTCGATTTGTGTGTGGATCATGATGACTGAATGTAACACCGCAGAGAAAGACAACGTAATTGTTTCCTATGCAACCTCCTCGTATGATAATGAAATACTCCTGTCGAACGTGTGTAAAGGGAAACTCTTCACATTTTATGCTCTGGTTGGCGGACCTCAGAAATACTGCTCCGCTGAAAGCCTTGACTTCAGTGAATGGAGCTTCTTGTGCATTAAGTGGAGAAAAGAACCAGAGGAATTCTCGGCGTACAGCAATGGAAATTTGATAAGCACTAGTAACTGTCCTGTTCCTGGCAATGATCATAGTGGGCCGCACGTGGCAGGTGGCGGTACAATGATATTTGGACTTGACCAGGACTCTCATCGTGGGGGATTAAAGGAGAAAAAGGCTTTCTCCGGATACATTACGGAATTTAACCTCTGGAATAGATACATCAGTGGAGAAGAAATACTTTTGTTGATGATGAGTACGTGTGGGACTGGTTATAATGATGCCATCGTATCCTGGACTCGCTCTGACTTTGTATTGACCAACTTGCACACTGCTGGCAACTTAGACGAACCTCTGACGGTTAACTGTAAGTAAGATCCCAATACAATTTTCAGTAAACGTATTTTTCAATCATGTTTATTTGTGCGATAGTAACACTAAAATTATTGTCACACAACCGGCATTAAAAATGAAGATTCCGCCGCTCGGTAAATTGATTGGTTTTACCAAAGGATTCGCGGCCTGGCGAAAAGGTTTTCTCACTAGATCTCGCGAGACGAAATTCATTCATACTAGGCCCGATTTGCTTTAAAATACTGCTATACTACGACCAATACGAAGGCAATACCCCTGCGATGTATAGGATTCCAGATTACCAGCCAGACAGATATAACATTAATACTACAGTGACTCCCATAGCAATATCATAACCAGTTTGAAATTTTAAGTGCTGTGAATTTATCAATTTCTCATTTTAGCAAACGAAATGAAAAAAAAACATCAAAGAGAAGTATCAGGGTCCAATTAATGAGCTAGTTCTTAATGTTGAGCACGGTCTTGAAAAGTCAACAAGCTCCATGTTCCAAGTTGCACTGACAAAGAGAATCTCATACCGGGTAAAACCCATCGTACATGTACTTACACAAAAGCAGCAAAAAGTGACGTAACTGAAATAGACCGAAGTTGCAGATGTTATCCCGTCGGCGTCGGTTATCTGGGGATACCTATAATTTCCTATCTCAAAACTGAATGCAAGACAGATCAGCTGTCAAGTAGGTAAATTATATCATACGGGTATGATGTCGACGGGAAAACATCGATCTAATTGGTCGAGATATGAAAATGACAGTGATATATTCGTGATATACAACTTAACACAGGCGAGCTCAATCTTACGGAAAATCCCTTTTTTAATATTTCGGGCTAGATTTTGAATACATTGTGATGACAAAATAGCGATAAACCCGAGATTTTGATCACTCCGTATACCGGGCTGCTTCGTACGTGAACTGGTCAAACTGTCCCCGATGTATGCGCCTCGAAAGTGAAAGACTAAAACTTTCGCTCAAACTTTCCTGAATAAAACTTTAAACCATTCTCTTACCAAATCAACAAAAGTCGGGAGGGGGGATCACCGTGCAAAGTTTGCAAATAGCGAAACAAACTGCCCAACATTTTGCGATATTTGAAATTCAAAATGGCCGCCCATCCTTGTGTCAACTGTACGGGGAAAAATTAACTTTTGGATTTTCAAAAAACTAAGACGATGAAAGTTTCTCTTTTCCCAAGAGCTTTAAAATGAACCCCCACAAGTGGTACATCAGAAAAGAATTGTAGAAATTTGAGAGTCCGACTGTCTGTCCCCGAGGCGTGGTCTAACTTAATGATAAAGTTGTTTGTCTCTGTAAGAACTTGGTATCAACAAGAAATTCTAATTTATATACTCGAACGTTAGGGACAAAAAAGCATTCTATTGCAACGTAATCCGGTTTTTTTTGATAGCTGGAGTCTTTCAAGTGCAGGGAGAATCTTTCATTATGCATAATGAAAGTAACACAGCAGTGCCAGAAACGTTACAGAAAATGTCCTGGTTCACTGTAATGCGATTTTGGTGATAAAACTATGAAATACCGAATTTTATGTGAATTTGTGTTACATTTGCAAAACGTATGTATAGATAATCGCCCTAGATCTTGCTCCATGACTTCAAAATGATATGGTCTAAAATAATGGGTGAAGTAATCGCGGAGGGTACCTGATAAATACTACGCTTGAAAATAAATATTGAATATATCTCTTAAATCATTAAAATATCTCGTAATTAATTATTGTATGGTGATATTAAGACAAGGGTTTGACATTTGAAACGTCTTACGAGTAGTTAACGTGCATGCGCCATATGATAAGACCGGTAGAACTCTAGTTTCGCAGAGGAAATATAGTATTTTGGCACCCTTGACGACAAGACTGAAGATTGGTGGACGCACAAAAATTTTGTTGGATTTTTAGTAGCCTACGAAGGTATGTCCAATAACCTTCAGTCGTCCCCTCTCAATATTGAGTGAAGGAATTTACAATCTCGCGCTGGGAAATTTAGAACCCGTAATGGATAGTGTAGAAGGAGAGAAATAATATCATAGGAACGTGAATGGAGGAGTACGTCAAAAGTAAAGGCTGAGAAAGTGATGACATTTTCGTTCATGATTCTTTCTCGATCTGGATACAATCAATCTGTTTAACCTATTTTGCCATGTTTTCTCATTCATCGAGTTGAGTAGCTTTTCTAACAAATCTTTGAAAATTAAAATTGAAAAACTGAAATTCGCAAACTGATCAAACTTTACGGCGTGAATCAAGTGCAACCACCGGTACTTGTCCTCTGAAATCTTTAATTGATGACGGGAAATGAAAAATTCCCGTGGTATGAACTGGGATAAAACATACTAAAGGGACTTGAAGTGTGTGAAATAAACATCTTGCAGGTTTCCCCTAGTCTAGTTTAATACCAAAGAAAACCCTCTATTGAAATATAATTTACGGGTAATGAGAAGCAACGAAATCAATTCTTCTTCAACCAATAAGACTTACGTCAGCAAGTTGGTAGCCACAGTCAGTAAAAACGACAATCCATAATAAAGTAAAGGTTTCAACAGATGCACTCTTTGGGTCGCGACGTCAGCGACATGTAAAACAAGTTCAAGTTGAAACACCATTGTGTTTACTACCTATCAAATAGGTGATCCTTCATCGGATTTCAGTAACCAGATGCTACATGCTACTGTTGAAGACTTAAGTGAAGCTGATGTTGGGAAACTAAGAGATGCTGGAAATCCTGACAGTTGCCTTTCAATTCCCGGTGATACAGAACGGATTGTAATCGATCTTGGTGGATGCTTTATCGTGAGATACGTCGTTGTCAATGTTAAACGTAAGTAATACAACAAATAAAAACGCATTGTGCTGCCGACTGAAATGACGCAAACATCGATATCTTTGCTTTTAATTGACAACGTGATCTCGAAGGCACTGCAAATTGCCACAGATATTATGTTTTTGCACTAAAATTGGTCGAACAATAGAACCACTGAATATGTGTTGTGTATCGGTGAAAGCAAATGTATCAAAGTTTGCAGGAAATGATATTGTATACTCTGAATGAAACCCGACACGTGTTGTGCCCAGTAGCTGTATCTCATAAGAGTATGCATGTATATAGTTCTTGAACGTTGAAGATAATCTTCTTATTGCAATATCGCTTACCCGAGAAGCGTTGTCAGGGTGTGACAGTAGCATGGTAGCGTTGTTAATAGGTACAGTGCTTGTTAATAAATGCTGTTAATAGTTTGTGCACAGACGTGCATTCCGAAATTGATTTTCACTTCTTAAGAATGCCTGGCTGCCTAAAGTATAGAAAACCGGTACCATACTGTACGCAATACATGTTAAAATGTTAAAATGATAGATTGGTACCTGGACCCAATTTCAGTCACAATGATACAATGTCAAATAATTCATATTTAGCTGTGTTCAAAAGGAATAGGATAGATTTCTTCGAATATCAGTCTCCACTGTTGATGAAATCCAAAAGTTTTCATGAAGTGTAAAGGTGAGGCAAAATGTTACGAGGCCTTCTGTTATTTCGACCGGAAAAGGCCAGCGAAGGTGTTATAATTATTCCGTCACTGAGTCGCCCTAACCTTCAAAGTGTATGTCACATCCCTCCGCGAGTAAGTAAAACATGATGACTCAAAAATGTAGGTCAATTAGGAGAATCTGCAGGATCTAGAAAGCTTTTACTTTTGCCAACACATGCAAGCAGTGTCGCAATTTTACCATTTCAACAACAGATGCACTTTTTTTAAGCTACTCGAGATTTTAGTTCAACTTTATTTTTACATTCACGAATGCATTCTCATAATTTTTGTTCTACGTATAGCTTGGCTAAAGTCTATGATGTAATCACATGTTAGTGATTGTACATTCTTGTTGAGTGGATAAAACAAATTGTAACAGCATCATTGAACGATGAAAAAAAAATCGGATAAATTTCACAAGTGAATATCACGCTCAGTAACTGCTGGTGATTAATCACATTTAAAACATTCCTCCACTGAAACTGTGTCAGCCCATATTTTACGCTGAAAGCAGCAGTGATTGAATGATGCACTGTTACCAGCTCGATGTCAGTGCATAATTTTTAGTGTCCTTCTGCTCGACAGCTTCGCGTGGCACGGTTACTGTTGATGCTTCATCTTCAAATTCACCGGGAAGCGGGGAAGATCTGAACTGTGGAAACAAACGATCCGTAGGTGAATGGGATGGCGGTGTAGAAAACATCACCATGGGCATGGTATTCTTTTGTACTGATTCAATCGCACGCTATGTCACCATAGCAGTTGAGACTGGCTATGTAAATGTTTGCGAGGTCGAAGTGCATTCAGGTGAGTCTTTAGTTTAACGGAGTACAGTCATCAACTCTGATCATGTTCTTTGATCATGTTCTCGACGTTGCAAGACATGACGTAATCATTTACGAACAACTAAGCTGCGCACGCACATGTCTGACAAACATGGCTGCAGCGTAAAACATTAATAATAGTCGAAGTTTAGTTTTCCTCTTTTCATAAACGTTTGTCGGAAACGGAAAACATTCCTCCTATTTCCCTACAGCTTTTGAACATTTCACGAAGACGCCCCAAAGTTTATTTCAGTACCATTTGAATCACATTTCTAAACCACTTTTAGCAAATAAAGTTGTTGAATAGCTTATCATATGGCCTATATAGTCTAGTGGCCTGAAATAAAATAACTCTTTCATCGTTGTGAAAATGCAAAGCTAGATATTATAAGTATCCCTGTTGAGTATATTGTCAAAATTGACGAGACCATCTATTGTCATTAATGTGTTCATAAAATTATAACAGTGTAGAGGTCATATGCACATAGAGTAGCTAAATCTTGCTTGAATTAATTAGCATAATCTAAGTGGTCCTGATGCGTATTTTGGCGCTCTCAGCCGATACACTGTTCACATCCAAATATGGCCGGGCAACTGAACCCTGGCGTAACATGGTCAATACCGCACGGGAGCTTTTCCGTAGCCTTCGGGATGCGAATCGAATGAAGTGATTATGTCCCTGGTAGTGACACATGAACGAGATATAAGCATGAAACAACGCAATGGATTGACAACACGATTTACAAGAACGTGCCGAATACTTACAGGTTTGCAGTTGAAGAAATCCTATCTAATGGTAAAGTTTACAGAAAATGTACAGTTTGAATTATCCATAAAATTTACTCTTTCGAGCATGTAATCGCATCATCCACTTTAAGTAAAAGTCAACTGTCAGCATTACAAAGACAATCGAAGATGTTTTGGATTTTTAAACTTGTGACACTTAAGAGAGTTGCGTTTTTTAAATCTGATGAATGATGAAATTTAAATTTGTCATTCGTTAATTAATTTACAGTTTTTGTCTGTAACTGCAATGACGTGACAAATGAAACACTGCCCGGGACGAACTATGGCCAAGTGTGGTGGCGAATGCCAGACTTCAAAAGCAGCGTGTTGGAAAACACCATCAGCACTCTCGAGTGCGACCGTCAGCCCGGAGACATGTTCCAAATAGGAGAGACGAATGTCAACTGCTCGTCGGAAGACAATCTTGGTCACCATTGTACTTTTACAGTGTTAATCATAGGTACGCAAAACAGATTGAGTCCAGAGTCGCTCAGTACTCCTTTGAAAACTAAATTTCAAAATCAAAACATTTGGAATTTTTGAGGTGCTTACCAACAAAATCACACGAATCTGTGGCGAATCTCTCTCTCTCTCTCTCTCTCTCTCTCTCTCTCTCTCTCTCTCCCTGTACAGACAGTCACACAGGAACATTGATATCTACACTCGTCTACACTCGAATCACAGATGGTAAAAGCTACCGTATTCTATGCTTATATTCAATTGCCAACAATAGTAATGCACATAACATTCCATATTTAACAGGTAATGTTTAAAAGTAAATACTGAGCTTATTTTTTTCAGAGTAGAACAAGGAAATGAAATAAATCATACAGAACAAAAGTGCTTGAATGGTATTCTATTGATGCCTCTAAACTCCCAAAATGAAGGGCAAAGTATTTGGCCTAATGTTGTGGCCTCTCTCACAATTACACGGCACATTGTACAGTACATATCGGTCAAGCAAGACTGTACTAAATCCCAAGATAAACATAGCATGCTACAAATGACGCAGTTTTTGCAATATGGTAACTTAGGCCACATAAAAAAATGTGTTTCTGGGAACCAGCCCTACTCCAGAAAAACCCGCCGACCCTGGACATGTTTGCGTATTTTCACAACGTTTCGAGTGCATTCTCTAAAATTTACAGTATTTTATACAATGAATAATAGATTTTCCTTACCTACCTTACCTAATTTTAGGGGCACATTACCTGAAACACACATGTTTGTTATTTGGCTCTAGTCTTCTCATGCAAGTTACAGTTTGTCGTGTAACAACACTATAATATATCTGTAATTATATCTGTGATCATTCATTAATTACTTTTTGCATCATATCATGATGCGTGTGATATGAAGTCCGGTACGATGCATGTGTGTCTCTAGGTAAACACATGACGCGAATAAAAGGCAAGTCCGCTCGATTTTAAAGTCCCTTGATATTTTTCCCACCTATATCATTCCCATCATACAGATACGGAGAGCCCTGTAATTTCGACACCCTGCTGCGACAAAGTGGTGAATGTCAATGGAAGAGCATTTCCTTGTGCCAACGTCTCTTGGGAGCACCCTGCAGCTTTCGACAACTCTGGAAATGTTATGTACGATGCGAGTGCGAAACCGGGCGACTGTTTCTCCAGAGGTACATCGGAAGTGACGTATAACTTCACAGATCCTTCGGGAAATCAAGCCACGTGTTCGTTCAACGTTACCGTTCGAGGTAAGGAAATTATTTTGAACTCTAGGTTTCAGTATATGGTTGTGGCGGAAACATAGTAAGTGGAATATGCATTGTTTCCAGTGAAATTCTTTCATGACCCGTTTCAAACCTCATTGTTGGCCACGGTCATATTGCTGTATATAGGTCTTACAGTAATTGTCATATCGTGTTTGTGAAAAGTGCAACTGAGTCCCGACCCTAGCAAGGCCATTCGGCAGTACGGTCAGCCAATTACCAATCGGGGTCACAAAGGCTCCATCTTGTACTGAAAGGGCGTTACAGTAAAACGTAAATGACACCATTTAGCGTTATCAAATGACGTAGTTGATCACGGTAGATCCGGACTTGGACATGTTCATCCAAATATGGGTAAAGAGGCCGAGGCATGATATGGAAAGTTAAGACGCTTTCTCCCTTGGTACATTATTGAAAATTACATTATACCAGTATATTGGTGGCGCAAATACAGCAATCTGATTGATCGAGACGTGAAAAGAACCTTGGTATATTCGCGATATACCACGGCTGGCATACGTGCGAGCTGCGGCTAGAACAAAAATCCTTTTTTGACGTTCCATGCCTGAATTTCAATATGCTGTTATGATATAATAGCAATAAATCACACCCAGCGATGGTATACCACTCGGTTTTGACAGTTCACTTCACATGTGTACTCGCTGTTGCTCATGCATAAGCTTATATGTCGTGAACTGGTCAAAATCCCGTGGTACACCATCAAAACGGAGTATATCTGTACAACAGTAAAATCACCACCTACACGAGTCCATGCTATAGTATAGTCACATAGTGTCTATTAAGACCTCAAACGTATCCCTGACCTTAAAGGTGTCCCCGATATTACTTTCGCTGTTGTTACCTCAAGTTCTTCAACTCAGAGTAAAGGATATATTTAAGCGAATCAAAAGTTAGCTCTCATCCACGTTCTGTCCAAGACATAGGCCTCCAGTATTGTATTCGTTGTTGTCTGAGAATGATTGCCACATTTTCGCATTTCCCGTAGACTTTCCCCAGTCGCTTGGCTTTTCTCGTTCGTGCGCAGCAGTCATCGGCTGGCCAAGAGTCCAACCCACGATCTACATGACAGTCTGCCAAAGTATATTGCTTCAATTTTGCAATCGCCGAACCAATAACACGACAGTCTGCAGAAGGTCACTCTTTCAGTTGACTCTGTTTTGATATTAGGGAGAGGGTTAATGGCCGAGCGGTCTTGGCTGTGATGTCTTCGCTAGTTGACTTGATGCCGTACTTTAGTTTACGCTGAGTTTGTATTTCGACTTGAAAAAGATCCATTCCTACATTAATAAAACTGCGTTTAAGTACCTTCGAATTCTCAACGCTCTCAGAAGAATATTTCACTAGCAGGTCTCTCACTCGGCTTTTTCACCTTCGTTTCTAGGACTAGAACAATGTTCAGTGCAGCTCCGTCACTTCAACTCTGTTTGGAGAGGGAATATTCGTCACGGAGACGTCGTAGAAATCAATTGTAGGCCTGGATGGAAACCTGACCAAAATCAACTGATACGGTGCAATGATGGGGAATTAAGTGGAGAGATGCCAAGTTGCATCGGTAGGTTATTTAATTCTAGAATCTGATCGTTTTTTCCCGTTTGAAGTTTTTCATTACAGTTCAGCCATCTACCTTCCATGTCCTGATTCTTATCAGTTTACTGTGTGTTTGTCTTTCTAT
>LD354734.1:19271-33902 GCA_001465055.1 Ptychodera flava
CTTTCTTTTAAATTTATACAGATCAATAATATCGCTACAGCTGTGATTCAGTTTGCCTTTCTCAGCACCTCTGCTTGGACGTTGAATTTGTCAATCGAAGCCTACAGACGACTAGCTCGCTACATTCATACTAGCAAGTACGGAAGGTGCGGAACAATCTGTGATTACCCCTCTCCTTGACAGCATACCGTCTATTGTTGAATATTGACCTTATAATGCTTTGATGTTCGCTGTCGTAACTAGCGCCCTCAAATGTAAACAAAATAATGATTATGCAGATGATGTATTTTAATGACTCGTTCATCATTTCACAAATGGACAGAAAATTCAAATTAATTTATTCTATCAGTTGCTCATAATTGTTAACCTTAGAAGTCATCGGATCAAAATTACGTTGGAAAAACTTTCATTTTCATGTTTTGCTTCATCCAAAATTACCTGAAATTGTTTGAAAGAGTTGACCCATTTCTGATGCATGACTTGAACCTCACAACTCATTTATTTTACGGAATTCTGAATTTAAACATTCATTAGAAAAAAGACCGCCTGAGATACTATAACACTACATCGATTTCCTATGACAATAAAAAGTACAAGATATGTTTAAACGTCGGAATCATGTCACATCAGATTTGGTCTGCATAACTAGCACAATTTTTACGTATCCACATCAATATGCATAGTATATTTCTTATCGTAGGGTTCTGTATGGCGTGAATGGATGGATCGTACCGTTGTCTTTGACCTTGATATCTCTTTGGATAAGGATAGAAATCTACAGGAAAAGACAGACGTATGTACTAATTATTTTGCAAGTACTCGTAATTCAAACCAGTTGTTTGTTTCTAGCTATTTTGTCACAGTATATTCATAGTCACAAAAGGGAAATATATCTTAACTCGATCCAAAGATTGCAGTATTAGATGAGATAGATAAAATCATGTGATCAATGGCTAGCGTGGTATATCTGCATTTAGGTCTATTGGTACGTTTTCCACTAGTTACATCGGATATTGCAGGCTGTCAGTCACATTTAAAATCATCTTATATTAACATTTTTAGAAAGTTAGATACAATGCAATGGTCAAAGTCAGTCAATGTTTTCTTTCTTAGATGCTGGTTTCCCATGGAGCCATTCATCATGATCCCCTGCGTCATCATCGTGACGGCAATGAACTTGGTATGTGCTACAAATCATGGTCTTTTTTCTTAAATGTTTCTCAGTATGTTACTCGTCACCCTCTTAGGTAATTCCCTGTCATCTTCAAGACGCTTGATTGACGGGGTGCATTCATCTACAATTTCAAAGTATGAAACAGTTTGATAGACTGTAATGTTATTAATACCCCGAAAATTATTCAATCAGACATGCAAATTCGAAGTTTGAAACTTTCTTCAACTGTGTCACTGTACATTGATCCTTAAAGCAGTCCAACCTAGGGACACAAGGCAAGCTCTACACATGAACGCTCAGCGGTGGAGTCTTTTTACTTAGAGGATCCTAAAAAAGCGAAAAGTACACAACACGATTTGAACTAATTCGGGATAATTGGATCTTCATATTTTTCAAATTTATCAAAAGTGTCAGGTGCCCTAAAGCTTAATGTTGCAATATTACAAATTACTCATAAAAACAAGTGTGTAAATTAAAAAGAAAAAGGGAAAAGGTTACATTTGCAGATTAAATCGACACTACTTCACTATCCAATCATCCCAAATTAGTTCAAATCGTGTTACACGTTACTGTAAATAAGCTATGGTTATGATGAGGTGACTGTGATTTTTTTATGGAAGATGTCGACACTAATAGGGATAGCAATTTTTGGTTTCTATGTTGTTTCTAGAAAGGTTACACAGATTTCAGTTTTTAACTTGAGTTTCCATAATTTGAATATCACTGTCTTCTTACGTTACAGACGAGTGTAATACTGCTTGTCCTCACAAAGCGTGAGTTTGACCGTGAACGAAGATATTATGAATTTGAAGAATGGCATCACTTCTGGTACGCTTGTACTTCATTGCCTTGTATATGTTCATTTCGCAAATATAGCAAATTTGCAAAACCAGATTATCTAGTAACAGCTTCCGCGGGCATCTAGTATAATACCTACCTTGCATGATGTAGGTCATCGGTACATGTGTCCCGCATGTAAATTTTCACTATTTATGCGATGAAATTCAGCGATGGTTGCTTTGTCAATGTTTTCCAGCTATTTTCTGATGGTTTCATTTTCATTGGTTTGAGAAACATAACTTTTTTTCTCATATATATATATATATACATATATATATATATATATATATATATATATATATATATATATATATATATATATATATATATATATATATATATTCAGCTGACGACAGAATGCGTTTTATTATTGTCTCTGTTCCTTAAAACAGGGCAGATCTTCGGTCGATAATGCTTCTGTTACCTGTGACGGCGCTCACTTGGCTGGTCGGAACTTTCTCTGTCAACACCAATGGGCTGATTTCCGGCTATCTCTTCGCGGGCTTTTCGTTTTCCTTGGTAATTAACTTCTGTTTATTCTGTATTTGCGGCATGCAATTAAATGTCATGTTTATTCAATATCATATGCAAATTACATTTACAAAACATCGGATGTCAGCTGTAGAGGAAAACGTACTTGTCATATGTGCTTTCAATATTGTATGATTAATGTCTGCTGATGCCACCGGATAATAAACAAAATTAAACTATACTTGATTAAATGTACTACGTCGAGCACATCTGGTAATTAACGAAGGGTCATTAAGTAATGTATTTGCTGGTTCTATGCACATGGTAATAGAATACTTTTACCAGCGAATTTGTACTCAGTCACCATCTATGTCCTAACAATGTTTATTACATGCCTCATATATCGAACGTCGCGCGCTCCATAGGATTCAATGGTAACTCGTCGATGACGTCGCTGGCCGCATAGTCATCACTGACTGAAAGTGAACCGGAACTATTTTCAACTTGAAAACTTTTGGATGCAAAAGTCTTAAAATTTCATGTTTTGCTCAGAAAATCCGGTTTTTGGAAAATTTCGCATTAAAATATTGATAAACCTCATAACAGTAGTTTAAATATATCAATGCGCCATTCGATGATGAAAATCGTTCTGTTTAAACCGTTTTTCGTCTAAAATGAAAATAAGGCATTTGACTATAATTTGCCAATAAACGTAAATATTTTTGGTGCAAACTGAGTAAGAGAGGCATGTAATAAAAACATTATAGCCCAAACATGGGACTATGTACCCTCGGGGCAGGAGACCATTTGCCCTCCTTACGTCGGGCAAATGGTCACCTACCCTCGGGCACATAGTCCCATGTTTGGGCTATAATATATAATATGGAAACAGTCTATGCAGCTATATGTAACAAATTTATTGTTTATATAGGTTTTCAATCGGAATGAGTTCAGCGACTTTTTTCCACAAGTGGGTCAAGGATCAGACTCCAATCATTACATTAAACTGTAGCAAAATATCATTCGAAATTCTGTTTATAAACAAAACAGTCATTAAAAGTCCACATCCTCATGAAATACTCACGATTTGAAAATTTGTCTGTATGTACAGGGATCAATGATCTTTCTGATGTTATCCGCAACCAATGTTGAGGTAAGAGTCCACACAATTGTTTACTTTTAGCATATAGTACATTCATGACCTAATTTACATACCATCTTACCTCACCCCAGCACTCAAATGGAGAATGGCCTAAAAGTACAATGCGTCTGAAGTACAGATATTTGGTGGCTCTCAAACTTTTATAATTATGTTTTTTGAGCTACCATTTATATGACTCATTTTGTATGTCTTGGAGTTTAAAAGTTTTACCTTTATATTTTTCTGAAAATCGAAAATATTATTTTTATCCAAGAGTTAACACAGGGGCGGCTGCCATTTTGATTTATTTGTAAATATTGTAAAGTTAAAGGGAATGTGATTCTCTTGTGAAAAATTTGTGCCCTGATTTTTAACTTTTGATTTTGAAAGAAAATGGTTAAAAGGTTTTCTTAAGGTAATTTGAGTACAAGTAAGTCTGTCACCTTCGAGGCGCCTATAACCTTGAAAACATGTATGTAGGAAGATCCTTGGTTCCTTCACCACGCGGTGAAGGTACTACACTTTGTCTAAAGGACGGGATCGCTTTCCACACAGTCGATGTTAAAGGCGGTGGAACGACTTGGTTCCAGCTGGCATCACCATAGCTGTTCAGACATGTCTGGACACAGTCATCTATAGTTGCTATCAAATTCTGTATTTTATTGTTTGAAAATGCCCCATCGAGCTACTACCTTCATTGCAAACCATTCCTGAACGAAAATATGGACGAGGATACTTGCTGTTACAAATTTTCGGCCACTTAGAACCTTCAAAAGCAGGGTCTTCCTAACCATCGACATATTGGTTGTAAATCGTCCTACTCTTCGAAGCTGGGATATTCTGTGTACATCCGTTCAATGTCACAAAGATAGTTCCTGTCAGTAACGTCGACATATCTTCTTTTATTGATTTGATTAGATAATGTTTGTCTTGGTATTTTATACTTCTTCTTTTTGCTTGTTGCCTTCTGTGTGTGTTGCTTCATCTTGTTAAAATACTATTGTGACATGCGCGGCGATTAACATTATGGTGGCGTATTATAGTGGGGTCTGACGACCTCTCAGGGCTACATTTACTTTATAGAGCACGGTATTCCAGATAACGACTTTAAGTACGGGTAATGCTTGCTCAGCTGTTACCGAACCGATACTGTACACCTACACAGAAATCCTGAGAACATGTCTACTAATTATTTAAAGGTTCTGGTCGCAATACGAGTACGGTTTGGAGATGACGACGACGAAAGAGAGGCGTTAGAAGAATACAAGCAGACTGAACACGATCGGTTTAATGCTAGAAGGGTGAGCCTGGAAGAACGTTCAGAAATAAATAAAGCGAAACAGCGAGAACAGTCCAAAGTTACCAGCAGAAAGAATAGAATCGTCGATCTATTTGATGAGGTGAGAAAACTTGTTCCTTCTTGTTCCTAATTCTAGTAATAGACGTGTGCCGTAGCATATGTGTCTTGAACTTGTCGGGATGATTACAGAACGCACATAAGAAAAGAAACTGGCTGGAGGACAGGGGGTTTGCTCCATTTTGACTGTCATGCGCACTAGATACCGTAAATTTACGCCAAATTTTATTTGACAAATACTTGTTGGTCACAAATCTGTCAGCAGTTCAAAATTCCAACAAAACAGTTACTACAGTTTATCGTGTTTTGGACCGAGTTTCAAATAATAATTTAGATGTGAAATTTCGTACTTCAAAATTTCCGTTTAGGCGAGGGGCTTATTTGAGATTAACCTTTGAGTGCTGTATTTTTCCCCAAAAATTTTAGTGCAACATTTTACCAATTTTATGAACTTTTCTGTAATTTTTGTGATAATTTTGGACCAAATGAACTCAACATTTCATTGGCCACAGTTATTTTGCAAAACTTTGGCAAAAATGTAAGAAAAATTGACTTAGGTATATTTTAAGGGTGACAAAAATTGACTTTGGCGCTCAAAGGGTTAAATGAAGCCAATTTCATTTGTCTTCCTGGTGCTTTAATTATCCTTGTTTCATAACATCCTAATAATACACTTGGAAGCAATGCTTGGTCCATCAACGAGTGCACTGCATTAAATTAAACAAAATACTAACAATAGCACTAACAATAGGACCCTGCGACAGTCGGCCACATTTACCGTTACAACTCCAAGCCCTCCCATTTCAAAAAAGTATTATCCCCTTCCTGGGGCCCGGGTCACACCACATGTGTCTATATATTTGGTGTAGCCGATGCATGGGTTACAGGCCGTTTAAAACAAGTCAGTCACGCAGTGCATTACGATGATGCATCTGTACATTTAATTCCAATGAGTGTTATTTGTCCCGTCTCACACTAGAAAAGGATAAAAATAATGCACCATCTGTACTGCTTTCCGATACGATTCCCTGCGAAACAACATAAACCACACAAAAATCACGCACAGTCTCATGCGGCACAGAAATGTTGTTAGTCGTCTTGTCCTGCAACCCAACTCTGCCATATTCCCTACCACTCCTACTCATTTGATAACTCGAGTTTTATTGTATCAAATCGCACTATTTTGCCATCGAGACAATACACAAGCGACATATTCATCACAAGAACTGGAGTCAGTCTGACGCTGATCACTCTGTCGACTTAATCTTGATTTCTTCTGTTTACTGTCTACAGGGAAGGAAAGTAAAGTAAACGAAGTCATGAGAAAGGGAGAAGTGTAAAGGTTTTACCGAAGAAGACAGTATTGACATATAAAAATATCTATTATTATTATTATAAATGATATTATATTATTATTATTGTTATTATTATTATTATTATTATTATTATTATTATTATTATTACAAGCCAATTGTCAACAGTTTCGTTAGTTGTGGAAATTAGAACATTTAAGGTGGCTGATTTAGCATTTCAGCCTTGATTCAATTAGATTTTTGACATTGATATGATCACCCCACCTTTGGTCGCCATGGAAACATGTGACATGAGAATTGATGACAGATATGCTGATTTCATTCATGTTATTGGCACTCAAGAAATCCAAATTCTGCAATTTTTACAGTTACAAAAGATATTTTCATTGGTATTTAAAAAACATATTTGAGCCACCAAATGGTTACCATGGAATTATGTGTTTTAGAAGGGGCATAAATTATGTTCTTTCATCCAAAGAATCCCTAGACTTAAAGATCCGTCGCTCGAGGGCGCTATCCAGGCTTCCCCCTCGTGCGACGGATCTTTCAATAGGAAGATGTCCCTATTTGGAAACGTTCGAAGTAGTCCAAGGTATTTTGAATGGGATTCCGGAAAAATGATATTTTCCGTTCCAAATGGTTGCCATGGAAACATGCTGTATAGAATGTGGTTTTGTCATCCAAAGGTATCCCTAATGTGAAATTTTCGTGGAAATGTAAGGTATTTTGAATGGGATTTGGGGAAACTGATATTTTAGCCCCGAGTGGTTGCCATGGAAACATCTGACACGAAAACAAACATGACTTTTTGCTGCGATTAAAAAAAAACAGAGGGAAATTATGTAGCAATTCCAGCTATTTTCAATGGAATTTTTGGAAAAATTGGTATTTATGACACCAAAATCGGTGACTTGGAAACATGGGGCATCAAAATGGATATTATTTTGTTTATGGGCCAAAAAAAATGTTTATGGTCCTTGAAATTCAGCAAAAATGATGCGGCCACGCGGTTTTCTTTTTTTTTAATTTTCCTTGTTTTCCTTTCTTGCTTTATTCCACACAATGCTGGTTTGGTACTATTGATGCAACAGTTATTGTCTTTTATCACTGGCTGTGTAATACTTCCGTTTTCTTTTTAGCATTTTTGGACATGTAAAACAGGGATATCAAGCATAGCTGTACTGATGACTATGAAACCCCTATCCCTTCAAAAATAGTTATGACGCGCAGGTTCTGAAATGACGTGCGCGGTGACCCGCAGAAACGATTTTTTGGCCTTTGTTTTAACCCCAAATACCCCTATACTGTAATTTTCATTAAAATCGGACATATTGTTATTGGGATTATGATAATTATATAGTTCATTTTATACCAAGATTAGAACGATATGGTGTCCATAAATGTTATATTCCTATCTTATGGCTTGGCTTTTTCCCTCTGTAACAAACAACAAAGTAACATCAGAAAATATGGCCTGTAATTTACATGCACACAATAGTTTTTTTTTCTTGTGAGAATCAAATATTTTTGCCCTGTGACTCTTTCATGTAATTTCTCTACGCCCAGGATACAATCACTACATATCATTATGTAAATATACCTTAATTTTACCATGTAAAGCATTGTAATACATTTCCACCGTTAATTATTCAATAATATTATTACCGCGGACACCAGCGTCAAACTGTAGTTCAGATTTAATTCGACTTGAACATTTGTTCATGTTTGGATATGATATCGGTATTAAATGATGAGCAAACTTGAGAGCATATCTTACTTGATTGCTAGAATTGTGTTTAAAATTGCTTTTTGAGAATTGGCTTATTATGTAAAGTTGACAGTTGTATAAATAACGTCTTACGGTCGTTTGCACTGACGATGATGATGATTTTCATCATCATCGTCATCATCACCATCATCATCATTATCATCATCATCATCGTCATCGTCATCATCATCGTCGTCGTCGTCGTCGTTGTCGTAATCGTCGTCGTCGTCGTCTTATCATCCATCACCATCATCATGTACGCTATTATGAAACTCAGACACAGTACCATATTGCTACTGGAGAATCAAAATCCGTCGGGGTTGCAAACAAACAATGACTCCAAGTCCATCGCCGGCGAAAACTGCAAATGGCCATCTGGCTGCCATTCGGAATTTTAGCTGACCACCGAAGGTTACTAAAAACTTTTCCCTCCCTGTCCTCCCTCCTTCCCTCCTCCCTCTCTCTCTCCCTCTCTCTCTCTCTCTCTCTCTCTCTCTCTCTCTCTCTCTCTCTGCTCAGCCAGGCTAAATAAAGTAGAACGTAACGAAGTAACATGGTAGAGCGTGCTCTTAGTCTAGCGGTGTAACACTGAATCCCCGAAATTACCTAAAGGTTAATAGAATGTAAACTGAAAATGCACATTTTAATAATCTAACTCACAGCAATTCAGCTTTCCCTCGTTCACAGTTTATCTGTATGCTAAACAATGCACGCTGCGTTATAACAATGTGCGGCATAAGTGTTATGTTACCGGAAGTTCCCAATATTTACAATAGTCATACATTGATTTTTAATAGCGTGCGTCACTTTCAAGGTGCAGTATATCAATATATGACTGGTCGCCCGTAATATCATGTGGTAATACGCACAAAAACGAAAACCTTTCAATGACTTTAGATACTTATTACAGGTTCAAAGAAAGCCGCCATCTACCGACGGAAGTTGAGTGAATTAGGAAATTTCACAGTGCCAACTTTGTGTAACCGATTTTGACTGGAAATGCCACATTTATTATTGATTGTAAACAACCTGTACATGTACATTTGATAGCCGGGTAATTGTTTGGACTCCAGTGTCATAACCTACCCATTGTCACGTTTGGAAGACGGGCAGAACTTTATAAGTGACTGGATGCAACATGACCAATACCGTTGAAAAGGCTACTGGTTCGGCAATTCAAATGTCCAAAATAGGCACAGCTACGCTACGAACTCCTTCAAGTAAATGGCGATGCATTGGTACAGCAGTCTTATCCGACATTGTGCAGCAATTGCAGTACAGGATGAGCAAGGAGCCACTATGCGCCGTGAAAGTGACCGAGGTAAAAAAGAACTATGTGTTTGAAACTTAGACTTAGACAGGCAGACAGACGTCCACTGTCCAATATTTGGTCATCTACAATTTTTAGCCCTGCGGTATAATTAAAGGAAGGGAAATAAACTTGAATCAATTCACTGGCAGGTGACTACGTTAACATTTGGCTCGTTTTCACCGTCAAGTAGTGCAATTATTTCAGTATCGGAGTCAAAAGAAAAATATTTATATGGCATTTCGAAGAATTCATCTTTTAATACTTGAGTACATTTATTAGCGTATTGCCTTACTAATGAGAAAAACTTAATTAATTAATTCATGAGAGAACAAAATTAATCGGTCATGACACAAACATACATTACACGTAGCTACTCGTCACCTTTGCTCGAGGTCCGCGTCAAGCTGAAACTCCACGAGCCTTCACTAAGGTCATTTTAAAAGCTTACGCTGCAAATTGGAAATTGGCAGGGATTAGTTTTTTCTGACATTCTTGTGGGTCAGCTTATTTGTAAGGGCCGTGTCAGACTCATCGTTTGTTAGACTGCAAAAGAATCATCCAACGATGGCTCTCAAAAGAGCAATTTTGGTTTTGGTTGCCTTCATACTGGTGACTGAAGATGGTAGAAGCTGCCAGTCAGGTGAGTCAGGCAGTATGCGTTCTGTTAGTAAATGCCGGGGATCTTTGGGGTCTTGCTGCAAATATACATGAGCTATGTCTTCCTTTAATTGAAGTAAACCGTTAAATGTGAACTGACGACTGAGTGCTGATGTAGTCGTTTGCATTATTCCGACTGCAAACGTCATCTCGTCGATGTCCATAATCTTTGATTGTTATAAAGTCCTCCCACCTGCGGAAAATGAGAGAGAGAGAGAGAGAGAGAGAGAGAGAGAGAGAGAGAGAGAGGACCACTTACAAATTTTACGAGGCTTAATATACGTTTTGTTTCCTATTAAAAGTGAAATTCGTACACTTATGCGAAAGTTGATCTTATTTTCAAGAATTGTAGGTTTTCCTTTTAAAAAGGGGCTGAAAAAAACGATGGAGCTTAATGAATGTCTGAATCTCTTTTTTCTAGTACCTCCTGTTAAGCTAATTTTTTATGTCTATCGTAGGTCTAAGCTCGGTATAATACCGTAACATAACGTAACAAAACATAATGTTCATACCAAGGAGTATCCTTCAGTGATGGTCAACGACGTTCGGTTACACATCATATTGTCCGTAAAGCTTTCTAAATTATGTTGATCTTCGGCAGAAGTTTGAGATTATCTCACATTGGCGTGAGCCAGTGTGAGAGGGTAGATGATTCTAGAGAACAGCACAGGTATACGAGAATCTCTGTCAACATCGAGTATGCATTTTGGGTTTCGCTCATTTAGTTTTTACTGAGTCGTCACAGTCAAAATTCGATTATTAGCGGAAAAGACTAAAATATATTGCAGCATTGGTACATCTAACGATAAATCAAGCAAATATACCGTTAAATCGTTATTTTACATTTGTTTTATCGAACTGTAACGTTAAGTGACTCAACAAAAACTGCATGAGCGAAACTCAAATACATGAGCAGATGTTTAGGTAATCTTATACTTTATAAAGAGATACACGTACAGTGAAGCTCTTTTGTCTCTGTGTCTGCCTTTCTGTCTGTCTGTGTGGATGGATGGTGTGATGTCTCCGTACTTTAAAACAAGGTTCAAACACATCTTAATCATTCTAATGTAATGATGCACGATCCACGTTTGACTTTAACTGATAAAATTACTGATCAAATATAAATGACAAATTCGATGAAAGATGTAAGCTTCTCTTACTGTGCAGTTATCGCGACCACAATACAGGCTCTACCTTCTTATGATGGATATTGATCACCAATCAAAGATAAATTTGTATAAAATAGGGACATCGTGAAGTGGTTTTCTGAACCAAACAACAAACACATTATATAAACTTTTTCATTCAATTTTGGCAAACTTTGCGGGCGCTTTCGTATGTGCGTTTCGGGCGCGTGCACCCTTCGATCTCGCTGTAGTTTACATAAACAAGCGTAGATTGAAATTATTGAGTTCCTTCCTTGCATGCATGCAGCATCAACATATAAATTGAGATCAACATAACAGATAGACAGGGACTTTTCACAACGACCCGAGGCTACGTTACCTTGTATCACGTGACATTGCGATGAAACTCTGTAGAACTAACTTCCGTCTAGCTATATTTACCCATATTACCTTAATTAATTTGTGTCCAGGTTATATTTACGCTTGACGAACTCTGCTTAAACAAATGATGTTTCATTCACTATTTATGTGCGTAAAATAGTCCGTCCCACAGAAATGTAAAACTCATTAAGCTAATCGTGAGAGAGGTGACATACCAGGTCATGACTTTTATTGTTATTCAATGTTCATGACAATAGTGTTCATTTACAACACTAGGACCTCTAATACGAGGTGAAATCGAAAACAAAATATATTGTTGACACTTGGTAGGAGATATACTCTAAACCTATCTCGTTGCCTTGGCCGCCTATTGAGATAGACAGAGTTGTCTAAGGCGTAAAAGCAATATCATTAAGGTCAATTATGGGTATGCAAATGACCTTATTTGTTAATTCAATAATGTCTGAATTTCATTCAATCAAAGTTTGAACTTCATAGTATTGCCCATAAGCATGAAGCGGATTGAACAACCATTAATTGATATAATGAAATACTATAGGAGTAATGGGCGACGCCCTGACCATTAACGTTTATTTATGGGCAAGGACGGGAGGAAAGCCAAAAATGAATGGGCGAGGCTTGCCGAGCCCGTTAATTTAGGCTTTCCGTCGATTCTTTCGCCCGTGCTCATAAATACACGCTTATGGTCAGGGCGAAGTCTGTTATTCCATTATATTATCAAGGAACCCAAGAAAACCGTCAAAATTTACGAAAATTTCCCACGCGAAAGACAACCAGCCAGTCATACTTTCTTTATGTCAAGCGCGCTCGAAGAATGTTTTTGTTTCAGAGTTGAGATTGCTTGCATGAAAAACATAACGTGATAACAATATCCTTTGTGAAACGATGGAAAGTTTTCTCCAGGCCTGAAAATGTGGTACCTGCATATGGCGTCAATGTTCTGTGCTGGCATTTCATCTGAATTAGCGTCTTTAGTAAAGAATTACATGTGGACATATTTCATGATGACGATACGTGGGTTGCAAATACAAGAAGTCTTCAAAAGACCAGTTCCCTACATTTTAAGTTGGCAAAATGACCGAAAACGAGGTTTTAATAACCCCATTCCATGAAATACCACATCCACATGTAGTACGGGCGCTCTTGCACATCATCGAGTACAAGGACATTGAGAAGGGCCCGCAGTGAATATCAGCTAGGCATATTTGTTGATCTTGTACTGTACGTGTGGGCGTCACTTTGTTCAAAACATGTTGAACTACTCTTTGTCGTAGTATCTCATCAAATATTATGTAATAACAATACATGGAAGACTGTCTGTGAATACCTTGGATTCAGCGATGGTCTCTCTTCATTTAATTTTATGAACCCTATCCACAGCGCAAAGTGTTTGTACAACTGTGAAACAAAATTGCTCGTCGTGTTTGACCGAATGCGACTATAGGTACCGTTGTACAAAACAGAGAACTTAACTATTATGCGATGAGCCAATTCTATTTTCTGAAATGATTCGATCTATTCCTGCATATTTTTTTCATCTTTTCAAATAAAATGCCGTCTCTTGTTGAGAGCGGAAAAAGAGCAGCATGCACTTATACTCACACATTCGCGCTAGCCTTTTTAGCATTGAGAAAAGTATACTTAAGAACTCTTCGATCGGAATAAGAAAAAGATGGGAATGACTTGGTACTACAAGGTAGTAAAGTCTACTTTTCTGGAAATTGTTCGCCACAGGCAGAACGACAATGTACACGAGATGGCCATAGTAGTTTGTCTTGGAATGATTTTATTTCATAGACGAAATCATGTCAGACTCGAAAGGCTACGTGCCAATGGCATAACATCTTGTATCGTGGTATTGTCACACAGATGAGTGTTAGCATATCGATTCAATATAGTGTACCCTGTTGCATTGTTGAACACACTGAGCGTCTGCGGAGATGTGTAATGTAGCTTGAGTAGGAGATTCATGAGTGTAAGTGAGCTGTTTTGGTAACTAGAACTCATCCAATCGATGTAGGCGGGTGTACGCTGGACCGGCTACCTCGGCAATTTTATTTCAGTGGATGTCAAATGTCCAAAGAACAGAAACGACAAAACAAAACGCTGCTTACTTGTAAAAAACTGTTCTTAGATGTCAAAGGAAACAGTTTCAGTGTGTTGGGTTTGCTGGTAAATTTACAGCTGTAAGTCCGACATTGTGCAGTGATCGCGGTGCAGGGTGAGCTAGGAACCACGATGCGCCGTGAAAGCGACCAGGGTAAAATAACGATGTGTTTGAAACCTAGACTTAGACAGGCAGACAGACGTCCACTGTCCAACATTTGCTCACATACAATTTTGAGCCCTGCGGTACAATTAAAGGAAGGGAAATAAACTTGAATCTTTTCACCGACAGGTGACTACTTTAAAATTTAGTTTGTTTATTATTTTCACCGTCAATTAGTGCAATCATTTAAGTACTGGAGTCAAAAGAAAAACATGTATGACATTTTCAACAATGCATCTTTTAATATATGAGTTCATTTATTAGCCTATTGCCTCACTAATGAGAAAAACTTAATTGATTCGTGAGAGGACAAAATTAATCAGTCAGGATACAAACATACGCTACACATAGCTGCGCATCACTTTCGCTCGAGGTCCGCGTCAAGCTAAAACTTCTGTTGAAAGCTGATGCTGCAAATTGGAAATTGGCAAGGGGTAGTTTTTTTCTGATATTCTTGTTGGTCAGTCTTATTTGTAAGGACCGTGCCAGACTCACCGTCTGTTTGACTGCAAAAGAATCATTCGACGATGGCACTAAAAAGAGCAGTTTTGGTTTTTGTTGCATTCATACTGGTGACTGAAGATGATAGAAGCTGCGAGTCAGGTAGGTCACGCAGTATGCGTTTTGTTATAAGAGGTCGAGGATCTTTGAGGTAATGCCACAACAATACATGTGCTATTTCTTCCTTGAATCAAAGTCAACATCTCAATGTGAAACTGACATCTGACTCTGACTGAGTGCTGATGCAATCTTTTTGATCATCCCGATAGCAAACGTCATCTTGTCGATGTCCATAATCT
>LD354734.1:56880-69993 GCA_001465055.1 Ptychodera flava
TCATAACACTTTAAATGTAGCAAAGCATGTAGCAAAGGTTCAAACTTGCACATAAATGCAATATATAATGAAACACGTGAGCATTTTCAGTTCATATCTGGTTCAAGGGTGTATGCTTGCATCTATACTCTCTGCCTAGCAGTCACTTTATTATATCGAGGGAACATCAGCTATCCATTCATTACAGACACATTGTTCAGCAGCTAAGCATATGAGATTCAGGTTGGAGCAGACTACCCCTTCGTAAATTGCTGTGTGTTCCCGGCGTTGTACGGCCTCCTGTGGCGCGAGGCTGTATAGCACCGGGAACACACAGCATTGCAGGCAGGGTTAGGAGCAGTCAAACTTATAGTATAGTAGTCATGATGCTTTTACGTAGCACGTATTTGTGAGTGACCGTGGCAAAAAACAAGGGCTTTGGAACATTTTTATTATATATTGCAGTACACAACTTTATCATATCAATCATATCAGTACTTTTTAGATATTCGTTGGATACTGTTCCACATATTTTCATTATATATATATGCTTGTCAACTAAACATAGAAAACATGGAAATTTGCTTTAAAATCAAATGATTTAAACCAGCAGACTTTACCAGGTGATTAACTGTTTACAGGGAGGTGAAATAGTTTGAATAGGCTTTTGAAATCATTATCTTCAATAGCATTTTTATCCCGTAGAATAACAAGTCATGTTAACATGTATGACAGAAAAGAAGAAACAAAACATATTAAATGAGAACAAATTCTACAAATTGACCATATGTTGTAGAAGAGATACATGGAATAATAGTATATTTACTGTATGATGTAATGAACTTGTTTTGTAATCCATGTATGTACAGAGAATTTAACAAGGACAAGCTGAATAAAGTTCATCAATTAATCTCACAACTGTTTATGTTATTATTGTTGACCAGGTTATGATGACAGCATTTTTGCCTTTAAAGATTAATTAGCGAAATGGCAAATGAGAACAGAGTTTTATATTTGAGTTACTGATATTACAAGTATGTTTTGGTTGGCAGAGGAATGAATATTGTGTATATTTAATGCACATTGATTTGGCTGTTATCATAACATCCATATATCACTCATATATATTGAATTACTTCATTAATCTTGTACAGTTGTTGATCAGTGAAACAGAATTTCAAGTGATAATTTGTTAAAATATATCTACAGAAATTGGAGGAATAAGTCTGATCTTTTGATATTTTCGAACAAAAATGTTTCAAGTACATTGTAGTTTATGGCCTAAAATTATAATCCTGGCCCTGTGAATGGTCATTAGATCAAATCTTCTTTTCAAGAACATGTTTTTCTCTTTTACAGACGAGACTTATGCTATCATAGATGGAAAACGGGGGTATGGTCCAGTAATATACATGAAAGCTATGAAAAAGAGTCTAATCTTTGAAATTGAACTTACAGCAAACAAGATATTTAGATTTAACACCAATGCATTCATTTATTTTCATGATAATTCATAATGCAAAACCTGTCACTGAGATTGGACACTGCATATTGATAATGGTAAGAGTAATTATTTGTTTCAGACCACAATGTCTCAATGTAACTGGAAATAGCATTACAGCAGTGAATCTATCCATTTCTATAATCAGTATTTCTGAACATGATGTAATCTTTACTCATATACCCACAGTTTGTAAAATAAACGGTTTTTAAGATGTGTCACTCTGTACTTTCACATTAATCATGTACCAAAATGTTTATTTTTCAAAAATATGTGGATTTTTGGTCAATCTTGGTAATATTCTTTAAAGTGACAGAGTGCTGTGGACTTAATTCAAACAAACCACCGCAAAGGATTTTACATGACATGTTACTGGCCATCGGTATCATCAAAATCTCAAATCTGTTCAACATTGACTGTAGTATTTTGGACATATACCCAATGCTACCACCAGGGATAATGGATCAACTTGAAATTTTTAACAAAGAATAGTGTCATGTATGCTCTAAGCAACCTAAGAATATCAATAAAAATACACTTTCCTTTTTCAAACATATACTTAAGAACAACCATAGTATGAATTGTCTGCAACCAAGTTGGATGTCTTTGATAAAACAACCCAAATATAGAACACACCCTTATAGAGTCTTTGGTGTAATTATGTAAAGAAATTGAACAAAACAAACATTTGCCTCAGACTAATTCTCATCTATACCGTCATCTTACAGAAAAATTATTCTTTATTGCACGATGCATATGAAGATAAAACCTCCGATAGCACATTAAGACATATGTCAGTATTGTGCAAGTACTTGCTAATTGCATATTTAATGAATTTTCCTATAGCTAATTCCGGTAAAATGTCAAGTAATGCTTACTCCAATTTAAAGGAAAAGTCCACCCTAAATTTCAGGTGTGCACTTATATCATAAAAGCATTTATCATTACTTTTTGCACAGGAAGAGCAATTTGTTGGAGTTATACACGAAAATAGGTATAAAAATCAGTCAAAATATGGATAATTTTCTGGCTGACTGTACGCGGCCATATTGCCTACTTCCTTCGCAAAGCATGCAGTGAGAAATGCCCGGATGATGAAGGAAGTTTTCCGGCTTTTTGTGCATTGGCTAGGGGGTCCGATGAAGGGAGTCCCCTCAGATATTACAGATGTAACAATAATCGAGAGCGACATTTCCATTAGGCATTAAGCATGATTCCAAACCCTAAGTAAAAAAGCCTCTACAAATTGTTGCCGGTAAAGGTTGGCACTGACATAAGTTTTTAGAACTATAAGTAGGCTACCGTACAAGTTTTTGCGTATTTGAAGCCATTTCCAAGAAAAGAACTTCGTCAGCAGTTTGACGATCCATAATCAAGTAGGGATTAGCAAAATACATCAAGATGATGCTGTGCCACAAAACTACACTGGAAATCAAATGCAAGGAAGATTGAGAGGGACACGCTCCGTAGCAGAACAGGGGTTTATAGGTTAGAATATTTATGATTTTTTCTGTATCGTCGGAGAGTTTTGTTGTGATGACCTTTCTTACAAAAAGTTTACTTATCATCCTTGTTATTCTGATGACATCGCATTTGTATTTAAAACATATTAAAGTTCGCTTCAAGAACTGAAATCAGAAAGTTTTATTTTTGTTCGGTCATGTTTAACTGCATCAACGCAATTAGCGTCCAATCGTCACAACACTGGAAACGATCCATATGTTGAAGTGCGTTATCTGGATCAGGACATGGGTGCCAAAGAGTCTGGGGAAAAATCGACAAAGGGAACTGGAGCAGAACTTTCATTAATCTCGGAAAAAAAATTCCGACATGAAAGAATATATAAAGTCTTTTCTTCTTTTTAGAAGAAAATGTAGCACCTTAAAGTTAAATTTATTATCAAGTCTTTGTGTTGTAGGTTAAATTTTTCTACGATACCACGGCAGTGAGTAGCGTCGAAAAATATTGAGAGATTTTGCCACATTAAAGAAACAAGTAGCAGTAGGTGAAGTTCATTACCAGTGCGGATTACAAGGGATTTTCCAGAAAAAACTAATCACATGTATTTCAATACTTGGCCCAAAATGAACCATAGACAAAAGTGAAACACGTTTCTCTACTGTCTATGAATGAATCAACGTTTTAAATGGGCACACTTTGTGACGGTCGTACAACCACGCCGTGTTGGATGGAAGGGAAAACGAGGTGCTCTGTTGGAAGATTTCCAGGAATTTAAAGATCAGGGTGCATTATCGAAATTCCAATTCGCCACTCAACCGCAGCAGCACATAACGTCATTGAGCTAAAGCCTGGAAACCTTAAGTTCCAGAGTGGAAAAAATTGGAATCAGAAACTCGATATGTGTGATCGAAAATTTTTTAGCGTTTCTCTCCTCAGTCAGTCCATTCAGATTGATTATTCCTCAGGGCTGTTTTCTCTTCACTTTGCTATACGTGACTTTTTAATTTTGCAATATTGTCTCTCCTAGAGGTTCTTTATTCATTCCTTTTTATGCAATTTCTCCCCATGACCGGTTGCATGGTCGTTACTGTAAAGTGTTGAATTTTTGCCGATATTTTTCTTTAAGACCGGTTGTATAAAAAGTAGTGGCTTCCAGCTTTATGACTTTTTTCATGATTATTTTTCTCCAACACCGGTCGTGAAGTCGTGATTTTAAGGTTTAGATTTTTTTCAGTATTTTTTCTCCACGACCGGTCACCAGGTCATCAGGCTTTCAGCTTTTTTATTTTTTCCCTATTTTCTTTCCACGACCGGTCGCCTGGTAGTAGATATACTGCTGAATTTTTCACGACATTTTTCTACAGGTCGTGAGATCGTGGCTTTCAGCTGTTTTCATTTATTCTGTATTTTCTTTGGCAAGAATGGTCGACAGGTCGTCATGGCTGTAAAGTGATGAATTTTTCCCGACATTTTTTCCACGAAAGATAGTGAGGTAGTGGCTTTCAGCCTTTTTACTTTGTTCTGTATTTTCTTCCACGACCGGTCAACATTTCGTGGCTGTAAAGTGTTGCATTTTTCCACAAGACCTGTCGTGAGGCCGTGATTTTCACGTTTGTGACTTTTTTGTATTTTTTTCTGCGGCTAGTCGCCAGGACGTGGTTGTAAAGTGTTGAATTTTTTCCGACATTTTCCTCAACGACTGGTCGTGAGGTCGTTGCTTTCAGATTTTGACCTTTTTCAGTAATTTTTTACCAAAGACTGCACCAAGTTGACAGCAGACCAACGGCGACTCAAATTCTATTCCTACCTCCATGGCGGTTTCTAATTACCGCTAGCTCCTCCTCCCCCTTTGGGAACGGTGCTTGGAATTATCTCGTCATTTGTTCACTGATTTTGTATTTGTAATAAATTTATATAAACTGAAAAACTAGCACTTTGGATAAGCTTTTTTCGATAAACGTTCTTTTTTATAAAAAGATTTGACAGTATTTAGAAACGAGCGTTGCAATGGCCATGGAGCTAACTCCATGCAATGGCTAAACAGGCGTAGCAATTTGGTTATCCAATTCTCTTCGGGCGTTTGGAATCCAACATAGCTTATTTTCAAATGATAATAGCCAGCTTGCAATGCTGATCGAAATGTTTTGACCGAAAATACACCACTTTGGGGTAAGTTAGAGTTCGTTTCGTCACCAGGCGATATCGAAGATGTGTTCAGCTCCTTGTAATAATATAAACATGGCCTCCTGTCGCGTTGTAATTTGTGCAGCTTCCTACGGTAAATGGTGGGGGCAAGTTCCCTTTTTTTACTTTCGATTCTGTCGATATATCCGTGTATTCATTGGAAACACCAGGTTTGAAATCCTGGAGTTGGAATCGCTGAATTCTGATTCAAAGTTATAAGGTTGAAGGGCTGGTGCATCCATAGCGCAGCAGCTCAATATAAACGTATGGTACATCATAGCCCCTAGCTATACCCCCTACCTTCCTCAACAAAACACGAAAACTTTACGTCATCAAAGGTGAAGCCTCTCTGAAGAGCTCCGATAGGTTGCGCTTCCATACCGTGAAAATGGCGTCATACACATCAGTTAATAAAACATTAATTTCTAGGAGAATAAAAAGCACATTTCTCATATATTCATCATAAATGTTACAAAAATAGTCTTCTTCAACTATTAAAGGCAGGTTGATATTTGGATGGACTATTCCTTTAAGCAAACTTTGCACAGACATTCAGGTACCACAGCTGTAACTGTATGGAAGACATTTAGTATGGAAAAGTACATTAACATCTCATTTGCATATTTGAAGAATTTTGGTAATTAGGGTGATATCAAGAAATACTAACTCAAGGTCGATGCAAACTGAGATGCTGATATTCCAGAGCTGTAACAGTGCTCAAAGACATTAACCAGGACCATGTCAATTTATAGCTAATTTGCATATTTGGTGATTTTTCGTAATAAAGGTGATATGGTTAGAAGCCTTGTACAGATGTTGTTTTCTCTATGCTCTAATAGTTTGCAAAGACGTTTAGAAGTATATTGTCAATTAATTGCTAATTTGCGTATTTGATGAATTTCTGTAATTAGGGTAAAAGGTCTCGAAATACCGCAGCAAATTTGATGAAACTTGATACAGACATATACCTCTCATCATTGTAATGATGAAGAAAGACATTTAGCAGTATCAGTCAATTAATTGCTAATTTGCATATTTAATGAGCTTTCATAATAAGTCAGATATGTCTAGAAATACTCCATCAAATTTTGATGAAACTTGGTACAGATGTTGATCTCAGAGTGTTGTAATAGCATGTAAAACATTCAAATGTATCACACAAATTGCTGATTTGCGTATTAAATCAATTTTCGTAATTAAGCTGATATGTCGAGATAAACTTGATAAAATTTGTTGAAACTTGGTATAGATATTGAGCTCATGTTGCCTTAATATGTGTCACTACGTTTTTCACTATTATGTTATTTAATTTCCAATTTGCATATTTAATGAACACTCCTAATTAGTGTGATATCTCAAGGGATAATGTATCCAGTGTGATGAAATGTGGTAACGATGTTGATCTTCCAGTAGTGCAAGCGTATGTGACATCCTGCCGATTAACTATAAATTATTAATTTACTTATTTAATGACCTTTTGTAATTGGGGTGACAGCCATTTTTCTTGACATTCTACCCACCATGGTATCGGACAACTCCATTGTTTTCTGTTGTAAAGTTTAGCCTCTAAACAATTAAAAATTGTTTGTAATCAGTCTGGGTCATTTCCGAAATAGGCAATGTTATACCAGTATATTATTTCCTTGATTATTTGAAATCTCTGGACGGACACTTTGTCCCACTACCGTTTGTTTCTTAGGACATTTTGCACATTTTGGATACAAGATGCGTCAGTTATCAATCAAATTTTGCATTATTTTGTATCAAATTATTTTCACAGAACAGATTTCAAGCAAGCTAGACCATGTCACTGTGCTTGAATTTCAGGCAATTGTAGCAGGATACCATATCTGCCGCCAATCAGAGCTCAGTCGGATTTCGAGCAAAATATGTTACTAAGTGCATCATTTTAATAACTTTAAATCGTAGCTCCAAAAGTATGTAAGTATAAGCCTAAAAATAATCATGCAAAGCAAGGGTCATCATCAGTTATAAATATTACTAGCAGACTTCACCCAACATAGTCAACTCATGAGTGCGCCTGAGGTAACCCGCACTACGCAAAAATGCGGGACAATGGGTTCCGTTTAGGGGACACTGTCACAATGGTGCGTCTTGGCTGCAACACTGAATCATCAATCAGATGACATCATCGATAAGGTTTTAATCACTGCAGGTTTGCATGATGAACATGATCCTATGTTATCAAAGATCACTTTGACAACCAATCTGTGTAGGTACGCAATTTATATTTCGTAGGACTTCAGGCAAGAGTCTTGGCAAGAAAGCAATATATGGGGGTTGGTGAATTGTCTGACCAGACTATTATTAAAAAATGGTACGCGATTTTGAAAATATGTGTTGACAGAGTCAGTGGCTACACAACTGTTCAAGATTATGACATAATACTGCACGATTAATTGTTTTATTTCACAAACGACATCTGTATTCCCATTAAATGTGCAATGCCAAGTATTTTTTCTCAAAACCCCTCTTTAACAACTGACGATATTTTTGACACAGATCTATAATAATACAAGTAACAGTTTCGTGAATGGTGCAGCGGAGGAGTTTATAGCATAGACTTCAACACACTATGGCTTATGTAACCATGGATGCATGTGGAGGTTGCAAAGAAATGCACTTTGGAGCTGTATAGTGTTGTTATTTTTTGAAATGACCTAGACTGGTAATTATTCATTTATTTATTCATATATTATTATTTATTTATTTATTTCACTTTATTTCGGACTAAATCAGTCCATATAATTCTGATTTCACAGGTAGGAAAAGTTTCTTAGAACATTACAAAAATACGTTTCTTTTGTATAATATTGTGTTGATAGAGAAAGAAAGTGAATCAAGACCACCAGATGTACCCTTTTGTAATTTACCAATGACACACTGAATGCCATGAGGAGAAACAAGAATTGCATCATCAATTACGCCATCATCTATCATATCCAAAACAAACTTCTGATCCCTGTTATTTTGCACATCAGTAAAGAGATTACAATAATGCTCCCTCCAAATTTCGGCAATATTTGCAACAGCACAGCAGCCGTTGACGCTGCTTGGCCATGATAGAGTCTTAGCATTAATCTTGTGAACTGAACGCCAGCATTGGCGTTGATCACCACTACGAAGACCTTTTCCAGCAGTATCAGCGATGATTTGACTTTTGTAAAATCGACAATCTCTCAAAACATACTTGAATTGGCATGAGTTCGACGTTTAAAATCAAACAAAGGTCCATGCTTGGGTTTTCCACAGTCGAGCCATAATTTAAGGCATCACGTGCAATTGAATGAACATTATTAAGATATTCGTCAGATAGATTCTGACTGTGATGCTGCTCTTCCGTTCCCGTGCCGATTCTCGTCTTTTGGATGTAAGTATATAAATGTGAATTTTATCAACATCTTCTGGTTGTGTCCCTTTCCACTATGTTTCTCATTTTTCCTGCGGAGCAACACTTATGTTAGATTTTCCCCTACGGAACACTGTTGCACAATACCTTTCCAGCAGGGGCTTTCCAGTAGGACTTTCCCGTTCCGATAGGCTTCGAGTGTTGCTTAGCAGCCAGTGATGTCATGTTACAGGTCTGACATTCTACAGTTTTCATGAAAATTTTCTGCGGAATCGTTCCGGTAGGTTTTTTTTGAACTCAGGAGTTAACTAAAATAGTATAGACTTTAATCTACTATTTTCAACAGAGACCATTGCATCACTGATAACATAAACATGAGCAAATATTTATCATCTCGAGCGTCGTTGACACCCTTCACTGAAGTATCTTTTTTCAGGTTTTCAAGTTGTATACGATCTTTTGTGTTCATTACTCTTAGACCATCTCCATGAAATTCAATATCTTTAAAGCTACGCAGATTGATAAACAGACAGAATTTATTCTTCAAATAATCGACTTCATCTATATCAATTTCACACCAATCTTTATCTTCAGCAAAATACCGTCGTGTTTCTGTCCAAAATTGTCTTGGTAACATCTTCTGAGCGTATATTTTGTTTGCAATACCCTCAATCATTACAGACACAGATTCAATGGTTGGATTAAAGAAAAGTTCACTACTAAGTTCTGACTGATTCTGATTTTTAGTGAAGAGTATAATGATAACTCTCATGCTACGTCATGGTACATTTATATTTTCATTGATAACCGTTGTTGATTCTTTGAATGGGATTGTTCTAAAATAATGTAAATGTTCGTAAAGGTAACTTTTACCGTTGTTGTAATAACCAGCAGTTGACATCGCGAGTGTTTGATCAGAGATTTTTTCGTATTCCATTTGAATGTTTTGTAATTTATAATTGGGTGTAACAACATGATTACTGACAAGTAATTGGGTGGCAGGAGCAAGCGTAATTTCCCATTCAATATGACTCCCTAGTGCTGAAGGATATGTAACTCCATGGCCTGTTATGAGGGGATGAGACAGACGAATAGCATACTGTTCTGAATTCTGTACAGTGTCATGTTCCTTCTCTCCTTTTCATGTTTGAAGAGATCGCGATAACATTCAATAAGGTTATATTTATTCTAATTGAAAAGTGTCCGACCCTCAAATGTGAGAACCATACGCTCGATTATATTTTTTGCAACATTTTGTACTACTCGGTTATCTTCATGTCCCGTTACTTTGAGATTGAAAACCAGGTCGAAAGTATCTGGAACTAGTACTACTCCGCTTTCTAACTTTTGATATCGTATGATAAGTGTCTGGCCTGGATCTGCCGCACTTGGATTATGAGCAATCACATGATGAGTTCTTTCTGACTTCGTTCCCTGCGGTATTCAGTTGCTGAAATTCGGTAATAATGATCTATCATATCCCATTTTCGTGTAATGTATATAGTAACTAAGAAGAAAAAAATTACAGTTAAAAAGAAAATAAATCACATCTAAAGTTTCACTTCGTGTATATAGTAACTCAGAAGAAAAATTCAAAAATAAATCACATCTTTACATAAATATTTTCATCTGACTGAAAGATAAATCGATTACCTGTGTCGCGAATCAATTGAAGAACCCAATATTCTTGTAAATGCTGACACTCCATGTCATCATCAAACTCTTGGAATACGTTTATGAATTCTAGTCGCTTAAAGAAGTTAGTCTTTTGACATTCTTTCACAAAAGCTAATATGTTATGATATAGATTATCATCTTTGAGTAGGACACCTGGATTTGCTCGAAGGATATGTTGATTTACTTGTCGGAGTTTGCACCATTCCAATTTGACAGAGAAACCAAACAGGTCTTTATTTTTAGAAAGATACTTTGTAATATTCTTTTCACCAAACATGCTTGACCATATATCAATACATAATTTTATTTATTATGACTAAACTAAAAAATAAATAAACAGGTTTATGTTAAACCTGTTAAAAATATCCATAGCTGTTCTCCAACAAATCCGACAACTGATCCTGCTGTCTTTTATAGAGAACTGACATGTGAACCGATTAAACCTGGTATTGCAGTCAATGTTTTTAACCATTCGCCAAATTGCTTTACAATTTCTTTTGCTTTTGTGTATATTTTAGGCGGGCCTGCTCCAGAGCCGCCAGTTCGTGCTGCCCGTCCTCCTTTAGTCACAGCTAGGGCAATTGTTGATATTGTCATTCCAAGGGCAGTTAGTATTGCAGCGATTGTAATACCATTTCGTTTAAATAATTCTGTCAGCTTCAGCCTGAGTGATAATTCTGGATCGGAAATTACAGCACGAAGAGACCTAGTCGTAGCAAGACTTTCACGTGCCTCACTTACCTTACCATGTTCGTATTCAATTCGATCAACAATTTTAGCTTCTCTTGTTATGAGTTCAGCTAGTAGTTTTTCAGCTTTTTCTTTTGCTTGGGTGTCCGTTTCAGGAATTTCCTTTAACTGTTTTTCAACTTCTCTTTTCTCAAGCCTTATTTTAACTTTTTCGTTGTTAAGCTCGCCAAGACGAATATTCGCAATCCTTAATTCGTCATTAATAGCTCTATATTCTGGGTTTTAGATTGTTCCATTTTTCGATTTTATTTTTAAAAGCTTGTATTTTATGTGCATTACCGCTAGCATCTTGCGATAAGAATGTCAGTTCATCTTTGTGTATACCCATGTCTTCTGGTGTCATCTTCTCAGCCAGTATTTTATCATTTTTTACATCTTCAGAATACAATGTTGAACTCACAAATTCGGGCTCAGCGCTAGAGCGGTCCCTCGTGTTAACCAGATTTAATACTTTATTTACAAATTCAGAACCTCCTTTTATCTTTTTTAATGTAGATTTCTCTAAAAATCTACTTCCTTTTTCTGTTGTAACTCTGATGTTTTTATAATACAGATCATCACCAATAATCTTAGCATTTATAATCAATTCGTTTTGTGCATCCGGATTAGTAATATTATATTTGTCTAAGAGTCGTTCAGCCATTTGCTTTACAAGTTCTACTCTTTGTTTAATTAAACGATCCACCTGTGGGCTATTGCTTGAGCTGGCTTGGAAAGGATCGGCTTCTGCAAGAGTATTATCATCGTTTATAAAGTATGTTTCAGCAGTAGCATCATCATCATCATTCAAATTTGCATCATCGAAATCCTAGAGTGGTATATCTTCTCCTCCTTCTGCCATATTGTCTATCTATATTACTACTGTTATCATTCCTTACATATACAGTAAAAAAAATGCACGTCTCAGTTGTTGAAAGCGTTGGACAATTGGCCAACTATATCGAAAGAACTAGTGCTGCATATCGACGCAGTTATAAATTGAATGGTCGAATTGATATGGCTCTTAATGTGACTAAGGGAATTCTGGTAAGTTCTGCTGTCATAGCAGCAATTCCGACAGTTCCAGTTCTTTTAGCTTTAACTTCTATACCAGGTGTTATTATTGATGTAATACAAGGAAAAACAGGAGTATCAAAGAGGCGAGAGAAATATAAACATTATTACGTTCAATATAAACAGCTGCTTACACAAATACAAGAAAAAGGTGCAACAACAGAAAACGCCTCAGAACTTATTCAGGACATATTTCATCAGGCACTAGAAATACAAAAACAAGAAGGATTTAGTCCACCGCTAGAACGATACATGCAACATTACAGATTAAATCGATATGAAAGTTAACTCCCTTAGCCCTATCGGAACAGTTCTGAAGGGGAGCTCCGTCCTATCGGCCCTGTTTCTGCCAGCCATTCGCCCGTATTTGGTTTGTATAACTTTACACGTTTGATATCATTTGGCGCCATCATGATTTTACTACGTTTTTCACTATGAATTTCTCCAGGGTGTTTCCGTACAATGTGCCTGCTCGGTCTCCTTCCTTCGGAATTTCCCAGTTTCAAACAGATCCTTATAGTCTTCAAAGTTCAAAGGTTTTCTAATACAAACCTTTTTTATCCCTTTATTTTTTTTCTTCTCCGAAGTTGGAGTCCGAAAAGCATACACTTTCGAGCGTATGCCGACAAAATCAAGAATAGGTCAACCTTCCAACACATCTTTAAATTTACCTATCACCTTTTTATTTATCTTTTCAACTCTTATCTCGTCTTTCATCTCACTAGTATCATATATAGACTTCTCACCATTCTGTTCTACATCTTCTCGGACTATATCATTGAAAGTTGTATCTGGAGAAGGAAGAGGTACACTGTAAATAAAACTGTCAGTATCTATGTAGGCTAATCGTATTCCTTTGAAGTGCTTTCAAAAGTAATTGTAATGTCACTCATACATAAACAGCTTAGAAAGTTCAAGCACTGCCGTGCCAATGAAAACTGGCTTTTTATATTCATATTGATCCCTTTTCAGTTCCAGTAGGACACTGTCGCAGGAATCACCATCCTCTTCGGAAGTTCTTTGGATTATATTGGTTTGCCTGACGCTCAGCTTCAACGCTTACAACATGCCCAAAACACAGCAGCCAGAATTGTTACACTGACCAGGAAATCTGAACATATTACCCCTGTCCTTAGGC
>LD354734.1:73089-93820 GCA_001465055.1 Ptychodera flava
GTACTTTGGCAGTATTTTTGATAGGGTGACATTTTGTTGGCATGAACTTTCTACTGGGTATTTTTTGAACTTTAAATTTAGGGACGGACCATTAGACTTTGGGAGGGTGGTGGTCACGACTGGATTCTGAATTTTTTTTACGTATGATAATTTTAAATTTTATTTTTTTCAAATGAAAATAGACTTGCAAATTTTTTTTTCTGAATTTTGCAGAATTTTATATTATCGGTTACGTTCTGAATATATTTTTTTTATTTTGGAGAGAAGTCTGAACATTTTTTTTTTCAAATTTTCTGCTCTGAAAATGTTTTTTTTCCGGTTCTGACCACCCCCCCCTTCCCAAAGTCTAATGGTCCGTCCCTTAGCCGATACTGCCACTCAAATCATATATTGATTTTATTTCTTATACAGATTACATCTACAAGCCGAAGTCCTGCACCACTACTGCTCAAGAGGTTGATTTTGCTGTAATAAGGCTTGTATTTGGCCGCTAGAAGGCTCATATTTGCACATTTGGCCGCTGGAAGGCTCATATTTGCATATTTGGCCGTTGGAAGGCTCACATTTGGCCGTTGGAAGGCTCATATTTGACCGCTAGAAGGCTCATATTTGCACATTTGGCCGTTGGAAGGCTAACAGAACGCTCAGACATTTGGCTGTTAGAAGGCTCACTTTTCACTATTATAACAATCACACCATCATAAGAATCAAATAAATATTTAAAAATTGGAAGATTTGAGTACTTGGTTTAATTTTAGAGTGACTGCCACAAGATATATATGCACAACATACAGAGATATATTTATTTATTCTTGGTGTTTTATCTAATAATCCATCCATCCTAGAGAAATACAAGGATAACTTGTACACGAATTTTTGAGTGAAACACAACAGCATTTATTCCAGATTATACCTTTTGATAAATACAAAGTTAACAGATTGTCGAACTTTCATGAGACTGAATTCTTGGCAAAAATTTGACGAAAAAGCCAAAAATTGTCATTTTTCATTATTAAAAAATTCATAACTTTTGATTGAATGAATCAAGCTCCTTCAACCTTTTATTTTTCATCTTCGTACCATACCACTTTACTGTCAAAAGTAGAAAAAAATGCCTGGGCCACCCAACAATAAACAAAATCTGTTCCAACACTTTTATCTAATGTTCTTGTCATTCTGTCAACCAATCACAGTAATGCACGTGAGCATATTCAGTTCATATCTGGTATCCTCTTCGGAACGCTCTTGCACTGTCTCTGCCAACTCATCGAGCGGTTCTTTCATTAGTTAGGCACTATCCATAAACTTTATAGAAAAGAAACGTTTCACTGTCTTCTTCTCCCGATCGACAACAAATGAGGTGTAAAAGAAAAATGATTTCATAACCGTCTTAGCTATGATATTTGGCTCTGGTTCGTCAACATCCCCGATTTCATGTATTTTTTGTAAAATAAAAGAACCATCATATCCCTTGAGATTGTGAAAGTATACGTAGATAGGAATGGTTCTCGACGGGCAGCACTTTACACAATAAAAAGTATTTTCATCCTTCACTATTCGGTATCCAGCTTGATCTTTACATGCAATACAGACTGGACCGTTGTAATTAGAAGTATCTTTCATCTTTTTTATTTTCCAATAATACGTTTGCGAATAATACTCGGCCTTTTTCTTCATATCCTTTAGAAATTCTGTAACACAATCTGTACCTGTGAATGTTCTATTACTAAAAACTTTCAGCTTCCCTTCGGAACAGCCTGGCCATTGTTCAATCATAATATATGAAATACAAATCGGACTGTGTCGGCCGGTGCCCTTCTCAATAATTGCCTCAGTATCTGCATACATGACGTAGGGGCAGGGCACCTTCTTCTTATGTCCTTCAAATTGGCACACTTCCTTCGGAAAACTTGCTGAGCAGTGTCTGTTCCACAGTATACCTGATGTATTTCTAATTCTTCTGTTGACACAAAACCTCGCTTACAAACCATACAAATACACTTCTGTCTACGCTCATTCTTTCGATTACTGTTAGAATTAAGAAAGCGATTTAATTTAGTAATTGGTACATAGTGGCTGCCGTCTTCGCCGATTATCAGTAAGATATTTGCTATTTGATCCCTATCGCCTTCCGTTCCGATAGGGGAATGAGCTCCATAGCCACAATATAACACAGTTATGCCGGACGGATTGGGATCATTTTCATAGATCTGAAATACTTGAAGTCTAACCTCTGGATTTTGCAGCTCGAAGCGCTTGAATACAGTCTCATCGGCGGGCGTAGGAAATGGTATTCCATCAAAAGAGTCATCGGCCATAAATTTGTCATACATCTTCCAGTTTTTTCTAGTCTGACCACATTTCTTTTTGCGAAACTCTTGGTTACCCAACTTTAAACTTGAAACGACAGCATACTGAAAACAATTCTTGCTGCCGAAAGGAAGAATAAGATTGCTCACACACTGCTTACTTTTTAACCATTTAGGCAGTTGGACTCTTTCTGTTCCTGTTCCGGCGCCGGCCCCGAGTAAAACTTCTACTAGAATTTCTTCAAAATTAGGTATCTCCTCGAGAACGAGACCAGAACCCTCAACATTTTCAATTGTATCAAGCATATGGTCATAGCGATCTATTAATTGTTGTTTTATATCCGATCCTCCTACATCTTTTGTGTATGTATCTTTTAATTTAACAGGCAATGTACGAATTTGTGTATTACCGTTTTTCGGATCCAATAATTTGACTTCCGTATCTGCATAAACAGAGTACATCTTTCTTATTTTGGTCATACCTTCGATATCGATCGTTTCGATATCCTCGACTCGCTTGACTTCAGGAAATTCTTTTCGTAAAACTGCCCCATCGAATGCTGTACGTAAGCGGCTGGAAACGTCAATATTATCTTCCATAATAATTTTTATAATATATACTATCCTAAAAAATTAAAAAAAGAAAAGAAAAATATTCTATGATAGGTCATCAAAATCCACTACAATATTTTTGCCAGCATGTATTTGTTTATATATCTCACCTAATCTTTCTAAGTCGACTAGTTCTTCCGCGCCTTGATTATCTGGTTTATAAGGTGTGACACAAAATAACCTCTCTACAGTGAAAGAAAGATTACGCTTATTTAAGCGCGGGTTAAATGCCAAGAATTCTATCTTACTACCTTTTCGGATATTACGAGGTACAATAGCAGGATGTTCTCTGGCTGGCAATCGGCTCACTGCTTTAAAACCACAGTCGATTTCTTGAACTATATCAATATGTAGTGAAATCATCTCCTCTTTTAAACTGAAATTTAAATTACTTTGTCTGTTTGTCGCTCCCTCGCTTCTGATACACTTTAGAAGGATTGTAAAATAATAAATTATTCCAAGAGGAAAGGCTTGCAGCATAACTTTTAGCAGTGGATGCATCGAAACTTTCACCTAAGGTACATGATACTATTAAATCAGTAAACTTTTGAAGACTTTGTTGCCAACGGACGCACATTTCATCACATGTAGCAGGATCTTTTGAACCATATTTAGGTCAAATATTGAAAACCACTTCTAGCTCACTGTCTACATATATAATAGGATCTACATATTCACCAAATACTAATTTGCCGTCACTAATTTGAACGTTTTCTCCACTTTCAAGTATTTTTATTGCATCTGAAATAGAAAGGATTGCCATTCTCTTATCATAATATATCTTACGAAAATAATCTTTAAAAAAATTTTCTATGATATAGATAGCACAAAAATGTCATACATATTCATAAATGGGCCAACTGGAAGTGGTAAGAGTTACGATGCAGTGAATTTTGCAATTTTATTGGGCCATTTTCTTTACTGATAAAGCTGATGCAATGGATTTCATATTTGTACTTTTAAGATTCAGCATACAAAAAAATAATCCAGTGCATTCAGCCTTTGATAAAATGTACCTTAACTTTTTTATCCAGTGATTTGATCAAAGTCCATATTCTCTCTGGTACAGTTGGACCTCTACAGAGGAGAAATAAGCAATACAAGTGTGGTAAAATCAGCAGACAACACCTTCATACACAAATAAAACAAGTTGAGAGCTATATAAATTTTAAACAAAGTTTGTATTAATAAAATAACATATATTTTTAAAAAAGTGTTTACATAAAATGTATCTTTCTGAGATAACTGAGCCAAGTTGACTTATGAAAAATATTGCATTAAAGGCCAATTACTTCTCGTAAAATACTGATATGTACTTTAAAAGTATCTGTAACAACTGGTTTCTGCCCTATTTCTGTTCTTTGTATTAACTACATTTTCTTGTTCTATTGCCAAAAGCAAGATGAAATGTCTACTATTATCATGTTAGCAGTCTATTACCTTTATAGTCAAAATTGTAATAGTTGACCGATACATTGTATGAAGTCTCGATCTATATGTAAATATACAGATCATGCTGATAGGCTGACAAGTGGATATTTCAACAAAATTCAGGAAGCTGAGCAAGAAAGTGCAGTTGACAAACTGAACAACAATAGTAGCAAAGTCATGAAAGGACAATATTACTGTCATTTCAAATATTGCAATACAAAAATATGTTACTACTATTAACTTTTACAGTACAACATTATTAAATGCAAGTACTACATTATGATTAAAGAATAAAATAATTTTAAAAATATATTTTTCAACTGAGAAGTCCTTCTTTAATGTACCTAAAAGCAATGAATATTTAATGAGGCTGTACTGTGGACAATATGAATGGCAAAATTTAAAGAGCAAGTTGGCATAATAAATAGGAAAACGGTACAGTTGGGTAAAATGTTGAAAATGTCATAAATAATGCAATGTATCTCTTGATTTTGTTGACAGGAATGAATGACAGTAGTTGAAATTCCTCTGGTGAAAAATTTAAATATTGCAAAAAAATGTAATGTGGTTTGTAAATTAGACTTTATGACAGAAAGATGTGGTAATCCATTAGAGTGTACTCAATATTACCATTTCTTCTTTCTTAACATGACCATGTCATCAAAAAAATTAAAATTGAAGTACCAAATTTCTAAAGGGGTGTAATTATGGTGTAATCAGAACATCCAATGGCTTTGCAATAGACACAATCTGTGGACCTTTTTTATCGAACGTACCTGGTTATCTTATAATGAAAATTTATCCGATTTCTCTTTGTACTAAGCAACTTTGTAATTTTGAAGTCTATATGACATGTTACACTAATTATCCTAACAGTAACCATCTTTACTATTATTATCTTAAAGGGGAAGGTTACCCAGAGATTGTATGTTCAGCAATAAATAATCTATGAAAAAATGGTGCGACACCTGTCTTTGTTATCAACTTTCACTTACCAATGGCGCGATGGCACCCATTTGAAAACTATAGGTATAGGTAGAAGTGACGTAAGAGCCTAGGACTGCACTGGCACTTATAGGGGTTCCCCGTTGTCTTCAGCCGAGGAAGCCCCACAAGTGTCAGTGCAGTCGTAGGCTCTTACGTCACTTCCACCTATAACTAAAGGTTTTCAAATGGATGCCATCGTGCTATCAGTAAGTGAATATTAATAACAAAAACAGATTTCACACCAGTTTGTTATAGATTTCTTATTGCTGAATACATAATCACTGGGTACATTCCCCTTTAAATGATATCAAAGTAGGTGCATGCCAATCAGTTGCACGCAACTATAAATCTTACAAAGGTGAGAACTGAATTTCTATGCCTTTCACTAAATGAATCCTATAATGTATGAAAATCACTGAAAAGTAGAAAAATCAGTATAAATTTCATCTATAGAAAATTAGCATATTTTCAGCAACAAGCTACAACGGGATTAAACACATTTGAACACAAATTATATTTAATATCAACACATCAAAACATGTTTCCCTAAAGGACAATAAAGTCTACTGCAATAGTTCTGAGCAAAAATCTAAAGTTTAGTTAATAATTATCAGTATACTTAATCATCGTCTCTGAATTAAAATTTCTATTGAAATTTTACATGAGGTGCTATACTGCAGGAAATTTTTTTGACAAAAATTATTATAGTGAAGTAAGGAAGCATCTATCTCAATATTCATGCAGATCTACATGCAAAAAGATTTCTTTTTTTTTGAATTGCTGAATGATATGAAATTGGCCATAGCAATTATTGTTCTGAAGCTTTGTTTTTAAATGACTTGGTTTCTGAACAATCTGATAATGGAATACACAAAACAATTGTAAAATCTGTCCTTTGAAAGACCCACGGTAAGATCAACAGATCACAATATTTAAAATGTGTATCAAATAGAAACTGATCAGTTAAACATGTTATGTAAAATTCACATATATATAAAGAAATTTAACCATGAAAAACTTATTCAAAAACTTTGAAATTTTTGTTACATGTACTTTGTTGACAAATAAAATTTACTTCATATATTTCAAAATGCCTTTCCTTAAAGTGAAGTGTACATGGAAAACATGAGAACTTTGATTTATGTTTTATCATTAGATGTTGAGTTTCAGCCACAATAAACATCATGGTAAACAATGTTCAATTGCTACATGTAAAAATCAGGATTGAGGCAGAGTCTGTGGTATGTGTCCTTCATGATAAGAGCGATAATGAACAACAAAACATGCAAAAGAAATGAATCACAGTACAAACCAAGCCACTACCGGCACTACTTGGAGAGAGTAGTTGTATCAAGTCCGAACACATTTCTTCCATCATTAAGACATCGAATGGTCGGCAACTGAGACGAGAATAAAACTGTATCATGTCCGATTTATACTATGTTATTCCTATGCACTGCATGCAGTAGAGTTGCTATCATAAGTACTAATCCATAATGATCGAAATGAACATAGATCACTTCTTGTCGCCATATGTTCTCAACTTCTCAAAGAACAGTGGTTGGTTTAAAATAGTCCCCTACGATGTGGAAAGTGTCGAAGTAGCAAACTCTCAGTTGAAACGTCACTAAAAGGCTGAAAAATTCAACATGTCCACGGCCATTACACTGTAAATAACGGACATCCACTGATCGAAGTTTAACTTCCATAAACTCTAAGTGTCTAACGCAGGCAACGTCCTTCACACATTACAGTTGTTCTCCTAAACCTCTTCTATGTTCCCTTCATCGTCCACTGAGAGAGGTAATCGACGATTTCTCCCAAAAACCGTGGCTTAATGGAGTGAATGATACCTGCAGACTCACACATTCAACTGTTCAACACTGGAATTCAAAATGGCAGCCTTGACAAAATTGGCCAATCAAAAGTCTTGTTCTACAACATGTGATGTTGTAAGGTCAAAGTTCGAATACATGATGATCTGTTTGACCTGTGACCTCCTGGCTGCTGCCATAGCCTTTCAAACATTAGTTTTGCGAGAATGGGAAGTATATTACTTTTACGCCAACTTTTATACACTATAAATCAGTCAGTGTACCTCTATGGCCTTCCGACATGTATGATTATGCAAGTAACGATCTTGAGTAGTCAGATTTTAAGCCAATTACCCTTCTAAATGTGTTTGCATGTAGATTCAATGTAGGACTCACTTTCTGATCGCAACATGACTGAAGGCAATGGCCTCATTTAGTGCACAGTGCTACACGGCAACACAGAAATACCTTGAACAGGGCCCATGGGCTACATTGCAGCTATTCGGTGGTATGACTTGTAAACCAAACAAAAAAAATTGTAGTTTCTTTTCCAGAAATTCGTCATGGCTTTTTTGAAACTTATCATTTCAAAACAAAGTCCAGAGAAATAACCTAGGTTCATGCATTGATCTTTTTCAGTACATTTATTTCATATTCCAAGGTAATGTTGCATGGTTTGATAAATTTGCGCATTCCACACACTATTTGACCTATCTAATTTTTTTTTTAAATAGTATTTCTCAAATCATTAATCCTTTGACTTTTCTTTTTCTTAAGGATTATGTGGTATTTACAGTACATACCACATATGACTTACCATGTAGATTTTTGTTTATGTATTGAGTGATTATGATATTTGGTATCCTGTTGTTTTCATCATTGGACGACTGTGTTAAATTCTGCCTGAAAATATTCTTTAATCTTTCTTTCATTGTAATATACTGTACATTATACAGTGCCACTTAGGACAGTAAAAAATCTGGTTAGTACCAAACAAGATATATATTTCACATATATCTACATGTTCAGGGTGCCAATTTCACCATTATCATTGCGATAATCCCATTAGTGTTTACCAAACTAGAACAAACTTGGTCCAGATTAAAAATGATCAACTAGAGTGTTTATCAAATTCGTCACAAAGATATGCTTATATTGTAAGTTTTGATTTAACTGTGGTCATCAACAATGTTTGTTCGCCAACAGTAATATACATTACAATTTGACATGGTATCCTTCTTTGAGCTGCAAGCAGTCTTCAGAATGATCCATTTATACAAATGTAAACAAAGTTCTTAGGGAGAGCTGAATTTGGTCTGCACAGAGCTGACAGTTGTCTGCATTGACTTAGTAGACAGCTCAAATTATCAGTTTTGTCTGCTGCCAACAAAGTACAGCTCAAGACAACCAAACAGATCTGCAGTTGAGCTGCACAGAGCTGTGGCAGACTGAAATCAGAGCTGGAGCAGCTCAATACAGATCTGAAGGTTTGGTAAGGGTTATGAAGCGGCAAGACTTTAAAGTTACTTGTCTATGGCTCATGTCAGTTGTGTACATTATACTTCAACCAGAACTTATAGATACAGCTGAACATTTTGGACTCGAAAGAACGGACCATGGCAACATGAGAAGTCGCTTTGAAGATCTTGCAAACTTAATATGCTCATCTGGGGTACCACCTCATCCACATACAGTCAAAAAAGATGCAATAAGTGAACATTACTTACGACAATACATGATAAATACTTGGCCAGGCGGATGGAAGAATAATGGTAAACTGACACTTTCTTCTTTAAAGAAATTAAGACTTCTTCCATGGTTCTTATTGAATAACTTTCGTAATTACTTACGTTAGTACTTGACAAGTACCAGCACAGGAACTACAGAGAGTACTTACGAAGTTCTAATAACATTTTCCTCTGGCTCCCAACTATTGAAACTTTCTGGATAACCTTTCCATTTTATCAGATAGTATTTCTTTCCTCTAATTTTTTTCGTCTTCAAAATTTGTTCTAATCTGTACATCTCGTCGGCACCAGCACGTTCCGAAAGGGCGCTCTGAAGTTCATTGGAATAGAAAGTGCCAAGTATTTCCTCTCCATTCAGATCTTTTATTTTGTAAACTGGCGGAGTACCCAATCCAGCTGCGTACATCATTTTTGAAACTATGAAAATCTCCTCTGTCCAATTTGGTAAATATCCTTTCCTGAAAGTGGTCTTGTATTTTGTAATTCTAACCCTTTCTCCCGGCTTGAACTCAGGGTAAAGTGAATAAATTGCCTGCCAATCGTTGTCCTCCTTTACATTGACGGGTTTCTTTTTGATACTTCCGTGAACGGTGTTATTGTAATTCTCGAGAAGTTGTGGTAGAATATCGAGCCATTTTCGTGTCTGTCTGTATGTGAAGTATTTCCACATCATCATTTTAAGTGTCCGATTAAAACGTTCAACGACACTAGCTTTTTTGTCACTGTAGGTGTGAAACCACTGAATTCCCGCCGACTCCAACCATTTCTGCATTTTTTGGTTAGTAAATTCCCGCCCCTCATCTGTCTGAAGTTTGTCGGGTTGCCTCCCGGATTTCTTAATTATTTCTTGTAGCGCCTTAAGAGTATCATCAGCAGTTTTTGACTGTATCGGCCTGGCCCATGCGTATTTACTGAGCACATCGATTACTGTTAGCATGTATCGAATGTTTTTATTCTCTTTAGTGAATGGTAAAGGACACTCAACAAGATCTGCTTGCCAAAATTCGTCTATCGATGATACGAAGACGCGCCTCCCACCGCGAGTACAGGGTACCGGTTTATGTAGATTATAAGTTAGCTGAGTTTTTAACCAGTCCTCTACCTCTTTCTTAGTAACTTTTAGTCTGCTGGTGCGCGCTGAAAAATATAATTTTTGTACACCTCAAAACCCAGTTTTCGGGTTGTAATATAATTCTCTAAGAGTTCCTTCGGGATTCCTATCGGTAGAGAGATCGGGCGAAGCCATGATTAGCTATATTATACGAAAAATTGTATGTCGTACGGATGCCGTAAATGAAACACTAATTTACTGAATGGCGTATTTTTCAATTGCCTGATTAGGGAAGTGACTTCCTGTTCTGACACCTCCATTCTATATTCTTTTATAATAGTCTTGTTGTCTGTCTTGCTGGTTGTGTAAAAAAGTACAAACATCTGTATGTTTTCCCTGAATGGTTTACTAATAGTAGTATATTGTTGGGTCAGAACCCAGACAGATAATCCGTCGTGTCTTGCGCTGAAATCAGTTTGACTAAAAAGTCACTGTGCTTCTACATATCTTTGGACGAGGCGCAGTCGTCGAGTATTATTAAAGTGTTCATGCCAGAAAATTCCTTATGTACGAAGGCTAGTGTATCATCCACAGCATCGAGACCGACCGGAAATATAAACACATTGTCATCGGTGAAAATGAATCTTTTAATATACGTTTTATTGTTCATGAATGTCGGACAATTGAAAACTACGTAGTCAAATTTTCCTAAGTACGGACCGGTGAGGAGATCCATTACATATTCTGTTTTGCCAGAATTTGTTGGCCCAGTTACAATTATGTTGAATGGCACGGTTGCATACATCGGATCTATATACTCTACATAAATGTAATGAACATGGCTATAGATGACAAACCAATTTTGCCGTATTCATGAATAGAATCCGCGCCGGCGGCGACTGTATCTACTGTCTTCTGTTCCCGTTCCGAAGGTGATAGGGAAGGTGGCCCTCCGGGATGGTCGTCCTGCCACTTCACAGCATCCTCTTCCCCATTTACCTCATGTTTAGCACTTTCTCGAATTTCTGTGTTTACATCGAAATTCACCCGAAGACCATAGATTCAGTTGCGTATTGCAATTCATTATTATAACCTGCGATTCCCGGGCCCAAAAGTATAACCATTTTAGACGGCAAGAGAAGTAAATAGGGTGAAACGGCCATATCAAGTTTGACACCAGTATTCATTATTGTGTCTTGATATCGCCTATAACTGATTACTTTGTCGGTATTGCGAATTTCATCTTCGAGGAGGATGCCGAATTTTTTTCAGACTTGCTCTGCACTGCCAGTATCACCCACTATAGTACTACGAATATTCGCTTGTGCACCGAGTATGCAATATACGTAGGCTTCAAGGCTTTCATTGAGGCGGGCGAGACCAGCCTTTGTTAGTCCAGAGTCTCCCTTCAAAGGAATGAAACTATTATATTGACCCTCTGTTCCATCATTTCAGAAGAAATAATAGTGTGGTCGGTCTTTGTCGGGCAGTACATGTTTTTTCTTTCCAAAAATGGTATGTGTATAGAAAACACCACTGTCAGCGGAGAGGAAAAAGTCATGACCATTGTATACAGCAGAAGGCTGACGAACGGGCCCACGATTAGTGTAATATTCATAGCCATAACCAAGACCTTAATTTTGGCCTTTTCTATATCAAAAGTCGGACTTCGTTGGGCATATATTTCCAAATTCTGCACAGAGAAGTTCATATTGGACGAGATTGTACGGATTGTCGCCAGCTTTGAAGACAGTATCGTCTGGAAGTGCAACAGAAATTTCGTGAAGGATACGACGTATTGTAAAATATACATGAAAACGACAGAATGATCGTATTTGCAGCGGAAATTTCTTATCAAAGAGATGGGCGAATGATATACCACAGCCAGTGGTGCTGCACCATACGGCTAAATTTAATTGCTGGTCCCAGTATTTCATGTCCGGGCCGCCCAGCCTTATATTACTTTCTTTTAGCTGTTCGATGAGTGATTACGTTATCTTTAAATATATCCCGCGGATGAAAAGTAAATTTTTCTGTCGGTGTTACATATATTTCTAAGGAAATGAGAATAGGTTTTATGTCGTCCGGTTTGGAAGGAATATCAGAATGCTGTACTGACGGTATATGTTTTTTATTCAATTGAAAAGCAACCGGGAATAGGTCTGTGTTTCTATATACATATAGATTTAAACGGAGGAAAATTTTCATAATCTACTACCATATTTTCTTGTCATATTCCAGACCATGTAAATACTATATTCAGGTTTCAGGTTTAAACGAATTTTTTTATTTTTTACTAAGAATGGATAACATACTAAAAACAATGGAGAATTTTATAAAGTCATTGGCAGCGGCAAATACGACAGCGACAACGGCATAGCTAGCCTAACAATACAACAGAAGTTTTATAGCCCGCTCGCCGCTTCTTTCGGGAAGTATACACGAACAGCATAAGGCGCCATTGACAAACGGTGAATGCCTAAGACTAGTAGCGACCAACTCTCTTTTATTAGGTGAAAAAAGTTACCAGCGAGATTAACTCTTTGACGCCGTAGAGTCATTCTAGTCATGAGCTTGGTTGCTATCGTATATCAGACAACAACCGACTTTGACGTCAAAACCCTGTCGCTGGTACGTAGTATGAGACATAAAATAACGATGTTACCGGCAGACATGGAGTTAATAGTGAGTGCAGAGAAATGACGGTGACAAGTTTAAAAATACACAGTGCTGGCTAAAATTCTCCTGTGCGTGCTGCTGCTAATGTGTCACCATTGTGCCACGACGCGGTTTGTAAATTATACTTGGTATATACACTCCAGAAAACGACATCGACGACGTGAAACATACATCTATACAATTTTGTTGAAAAGCTCATAAAACGGCCACACCGGCGATCTTTTTCTGCTTGGTCGGTTGATACTTTCTGGGTGGCATTTGTTAAATGGAGCAGGGCCATGTCTGCTTGGTTATGTTTGAATTTTGCGCTTGGCAACGAAAAGCATGCGCGTTTTCAGCGTTCCTTTCGATCAAACTTCCCCTTATTTTTGAATAATGAGCAGTGTTTGTTTGCGCATATCATGAATATACCGTATAAGCGTCCACTTGATTTACTGACGTCCCCAGGACACGTTTCCCAAGATCTTCATACCTTCTCCTTTTTCATTAAATCTCTATTTTTCCAATGTTGACCGACCCTTGATAAGTCCACGGATTAGCATAATTAGTTGTGTTGACTAATTAATTACAAGATGTGTATATGAGAGATAAGCGTCCTTGTAATGTGTTGTTGAATGAATAAAGAGTCACGAGGCTTGGTTAGGTTATATAACCATTTATTTTAATTACTCCGATCAGTCAGAGCATGAAGACAGAGTCCCTATATCCATAGAGGGACTGTACGTAGAAAAGGAGAGGAACTGATAGAGAAAACAGCCAGAAAAACTCAATAATAAACATATTAATAGTGTCTGGGTCGCCTGTGGTACTTATGATATCTCAGTGGCTTCTAAAAAGTCCCGATGCGCCTGATGGCATTTGTCTTGTGCGTTTGAAACGAAAACTCCCTTCTTGAGGAAGATAATCTGACAGTCATAAAGCTATGACAAATAAAGCCCACTTTTTGAACAGCATAATCTACTTTTATTCCATTTGCTACATGGTCATCACATTAGTGAAAGCAACACACCTAACACATGAAATATGCTGACTTGCATCATTCCTCTGTAAAGGTTATTTGGCTAACTTAAATATTATGTAATAATTTTCAACGTGAAATGCTATCAGTTACTTTGCTACATGGTCATCACATTAGTGAAAGCAATACATCTAACCCATGAAATATGCTGACTTGCATTTGCTTTTACGGGGAAAAAACTCATTCCTCTGTAAAGGTTTTTGGCTAACTTAAGTATTATATAATAATTTTCAACGTGAAATGCTATAACTTTAATCCGTAAAATAACATAAATTGCTTTCGAGGGGCGAAGAAAGTTTCTTGTAGGGGGTGTCAGTAAGGGTAGGTTGGGTCAAGCGGAAACACACTTTTTCTAGGTCTCAGTACATGACGATACAAATATCAACATCATCGCTTTGTAGTATGTACAGGTTGACATTGTGAGATGTGTTTTGCAAGAATCACCAAGCACTAAGGTAGACATTTAGTAAATTATTTATTTGGCGTTCGAGCGTGTGGGATTCTAAGGTGTTCGAGGAGAAAAAACCCAAACTTTTCTTCTACAAAACCCTTCAATTGGAAGTATTCTGTCGCAAAAACTGGGCCATGGCTTTTACATGTCGAAATAATACTTCTTGTGTCAGTCATATCGCAATCACTGAACCGTGAGCAGTGAAACCAAAATGTCAATGCCATCACTTTGTACTATATACAAGTTTACATTGTAAGGATTGTGTTTTTGCAAGAACCCCTAGTTTGTAAAGCTAGAAAACTTAAATGTCTTTCCCTTTGTACTGTGCGTGTAATCACTTTCATGCCTTCACTCTGATACATATGTTGAATATATCAATGAACGAAAAAGTCAAAGACAGCTCGTCCTGTATCATTGACTTTTGATGTTTGACATGTGTCGTCTCATTTTTGTCCTTGTTTATTACTTACCATGCATATTTATTTATTTTGCTATATGCCTGTATGTACTTTGTAAGATTAGAATAAAAAGTTTCAAAATCTCCCTTTCTGAAATTGTCAACTTTAGCAATATGTCACGGTGTCTTCACTTTACTTTAATTTACTGAACTACCTAAACTCATGTCAGCGGCAAAAACGCACTAAGTTGCTTTTTCGTTTGTCGATTTGATTTTGCTTTCTTTTGTTTTGGTAAATAATACATAATCTTTATTGCTGAATAACTCTATACGATTGTAACTTAGGTAAATGAGTTAGAGGATCAATGTTCTGATCATACCATCTGTTTGCTTGAATACTCTCATCGTCATAGGAGACGGAAAACGCTGAAAATGCGATAGTTGTTGAGAGTTTAACATTTTATTGGAACACTAAATAAGGTAATTACCCAGCAACTTGGCTGAGTACTTTGCTATTTGACCTGGCGTTTACCTAAACAAGAGTCTGTTTTATGGTCTGAAGACTGATAAGATATCCACCACACTCAGCAGGCAGCTCCTCCACTGAGTAAACTGATATGCCTACACTGCAAAAAAACATTTTTGACTGGCAGCTGCATATAGTTGATGGGAGAGTTTTGAAGGGCCGGAATAAAATGTTGTAAAGTGTAAACCATGATTTGCCGCTGTCATTTTGTGTCCTGTTTTTGTATATATGCATGTTATTACCAGTTTTTTAATCACAATTACATACATTGAAGAAACACTGACTGTCAAATCAACCATCCAATCATATGATAAAAAAGGACTGTTCCATCAACGTCGGTGGTGGGCTCATGGAAGGTGGTAAATTTGACGAGTTTTGTAACTCTAGATTTACAAGGGATGCTGCGATGTTTCAATTCCACATAACATACAGAGGCAAAATATGTCAGGTTCAGGCCCAGGACACAAAATGAGTACTATAGATTGTGTTACATCATAATATTTATTCCCCCTTTTCACAATTTTCCCATGAACTAGATGCCAGTTGAAAATGGGTTGTTCCAGTGTAGGCATATCAGTTTACTCAGTGGGAGCTGCCTGCTGAGTTTGGTGGATATCTTATCAGTCTTCAGACAATAAAACAGATTCTTGTTTAGGTAAATGCCAGGTCAAATTGCAAAGTGCTCAGCTAAGTTGCTGGGTAATTACCTAATTTGGTGTTCCGATAACTCGTGCCCCCGCTGTAAATTGAATTTCAACTATACCCTTGTTGCATATTTTATGCTACAAACCGCTGCACAAAGCTTCAGCTCATGGCAATACAATATCAATGCCATTGCTTTGTACTATATACAAGTTTACATTGTAAGGATTGTGTTTTTGCAAGAACCACTAATAGGTAGAGGTAGACAACCTACATGTCTTCCACTTTGCACTGTGCGTCTAATCACTTTCGTACCTTCACTTTGATACATACATATGATATATCAGTGAACTAAAAAGTCAAAAACAGCTCGTCCTGTATTATTGATTTCTGATTTCTCTTTCCAACACATGTCATGTCTCATTTTTTTTATTTAAAGTTAAGTACCATGAATATTTCTCTACTTTTAAATATGCATACAGATACCTTGTAAGACTCACCCCGTGGAGTAAAAGCTAATAAAACTTCCGTTTTCGAGTTTTCAAAGTTGGCATTTGTCCCAGTACCTTAACTCTATTCAATATACAGACACACACAACTCATGTCAGCGGCAAAAAATGCACGGAGTAGTGGTTTTCTTTGTCGACTTTATTTAGTTGTCTCTTGTTTTGGTAGATACCACACAATCTTTATCGTTGAACAACTCTATACGATTGTAACTTAGGTAAATGAGATAAAGGGTCAATGTTCTTATAATTCCATCTGTACACTTGAATACTCTCATCGTCATTGGACACGGAAACGCACTGAAAAATGCGAGGGTTGTTAAGAGTTTAACATGATAATCTATCAACTGTATTCTAACATTGTAGAGTTTTTTATGCTGAAAAATCGCTGCATCAAACATCAGCACATGGCAATATAATGTCAATACCATCACAGTTTACATTGTCAGGATTGTGTTTTCGCAAGTAATATTAACCTACATGTCTTTCACTATGTGCTGTGCACGTAATCACTTTCTTGTCTTTACTTTGATACATACGTTCGATATATCAGTGAACTAAAAAAGTAAAAAAACAGCTCTTCCTGATAATTGATTTTTGATTTGTCTTTCCGATGTATGCCATCCTATTTTTACTTCTTTGTTACTTACCATGCATACTTCTATACTTTCTAATATCCGGGCAGATATCTTGTAAGATCCATCATGTGACGTATAATTATAAGCTATTAAAACATCCGTTTTTGAGTTGTGAAAGTTGACAATTCATCACGGTGCCTTCACTCAACTAAATAAACGGATTCACTACTGTCAGGGGCAGAAAGCGCACTAAGTTACTGGTTTTTTTGTCTATTTGATTTAGTTTTCTGTTGCTTTGATGAAAAATTCACAATCTTTACCGCTGAACAACTCTATACGATTGTAAGTAAGGTAAATGAGATAGAGGGTCAATGTTTTGATTATTCCATCTGTACACTTAAAGACTCTCAGCGTCATAGGACATGGAAACACACTGGAAAATGCGATGGCTGTTAAGAGCTTTACATGATAATCTATCAATTTTATTAGTACTTTGTGCCCTGTGGGCACAAGGTACTAATGTGATGGCGCGGCCCAATATGGCCAACATAGTGGGCTGTATGCTGTGGACGCAGGTATCTCAGAAACGCTTCAGTAACTTTTTCTGAAATTTGGTCTTGTGGTCACTTGGGCATGTATCTCAAACGGTCTTTTTTCTTTTTTTGATTGAATCATTTTAAAGTCACTTTTTTAGCTTTTTTCTGAAAACCACTATTTTCACTTTTTCCTCAAAACCACTGATTTGATTATTGTGATGTTTGGCATGGGTGTTCGTATAGTTGAAATACCGTCAGAAATGTTCAAAATTTTGTGATATATGCATTACATTATTTTTAAACAATATTTTTATCCATTTTTATTTTATATTTACTTGATTTTGCCTCACTTTCGCTAAAGCTACCGTCTGCGCATGCGCACAACTGTAGGACAAAATCTGAGTTGAAGAATCGAAACGGACGCCATCTTGTTTCCTCGGTATGGGCATATTTTTTACGTTTTTGAACGTTTCACTGTGTATTTCAATATGTCCTATAGTTATGAAGTTGATAGTGATGCACTTTTCCAGCTGTCATGTATTTTTTGGTACGAAAGGCGCCTTTGATCGACTGAAGAATGATGGCCTCCGTGGGCGATAAACACCGGTACTGGCAGGCATATCATACTGAGGAAGTAATCCACTGGCTCGTATAGGTCAGGGGCTCACTTAGGGGAGAACCACTTGATTTCTGGGGGGGGGGTATGGAGGATTTCGAGGAAAAAAAATTGTCACCAGGTGAAATAAAAGAAAAAAATTAAGCCTGTAATGGCTTGAGAAAAAAATATTCTCATAACAGACAGAAATAAAAAAGGAATTGTCACAATGCTGTTGAAATGAGCAAAATTTTGGAAACTTCATTCTCATGTATTCTTTGCTGGCATGCTGCCAAAGGCACGCAAATGTTTTTACCACAAGTAATTCTTATGTGTTTTTTTTCCAGCACTTATGATATAAGCATTCACTACTTTACACCTCGGTGCACTCGATGTTTTCCTTCCCTTTTCTGACCCAAGAAATCATGTTTCAGGATTTCTGTTGCAATATCTCAATGGTATAGGCAATATCTAGATGGGACTATTTGGCTTCTGTAAATCGTGAAAATTTAAAACACAAGATAGGAGTCAATAAACTAGTGTTAAAACCAATACATTATTCTCTCAATATAAATATGTTAGAAAGATTACAAGTTGACAATGAAAATTGCGGAACAACAAATATAATGAAATACAATGTGTGAGCCTTGTTTCTCTGACCACAAAAGATAACATCTCCCCTGAGAACTTAAAAGGAATTGACCGTTTTAAAGAAAAGCAGGTATAGTACTGATCACAGTTGATTTGCCAAAAAAGTGTTCAGAATTTAAAGTTGTATATATAATAGACTTTCCATTTTGTTTGTCATTTGTTGGAATGTAAAATGAATAAATAAAAACATCCTGTGATATGTGAAACACTGGCTTAAATTTGAAAAATTGCACTGCTACTCCATTTGAAAAAAAAATTTATGCAGGTCGGACTGTAGAAATAAAAAAATGCTGTCTCTCTAACAAAAAAAGTTCCCATACCCACTTCCTGCATACCCCCCCCCCGAAATCAAATGGGTCTCCCCTTAATATGCGCATGCGCACATAACAAGTAAGCGTTGTTTTTCAAAGACTTAGAAAATCAAACCGTCGCCATCATGTTTCTCGGTCAGTTGCGAATTTTGACGTTTTAAAGGTTTTAGCGTATATTTGATTGCTGTCATGTATTTTTTGGCACGAAACGCTCCTTCGATAGACTGAAGAATGATGGCCTCCGTACTCGGTACTCCCCAGTACCGGCTAATCCATTGCTTTTAATAGCGAGGCAATCCCACCGTACCGGCGGCCCGTACTAATAGCTGGGTGAGAGTGAGGGAATGTTCTGTCCTTCTACCTCCGGCCTCCATGTCATAACAAACTCAGGGCTTTTTACCTACTTGCCCTGCGGGCAAGTTTCCAGAAATTTTACTTGCCCGAGGAACAAACTTACTTGCCCGATTTTTTTGTCTGTTTGCATTGTTTGGGCAGAGATCACGAAGACCAAGCAATCTCAAAATGTGGCTGACGGCATCATATCAATGCAGGTTCTGTTTTGTCAGTATTGATAATCGTGTTAATTGTAACGATCCATTAGTGTTGGTCTTCGTGATCTCTGCCCACTCGTCCACCAACATTCTAGTGCAGGATTGGGGTCATACAGTTCAAGGGTGGCCCATCAATCGATATTCGCATCAGCAAATCTCTTTTCCAGAAGTTTTGAAACTTCCGTTGTCATTTCCTTTCAAAGTTTCATATGTCGCACTTCTGCTTCTTCACTAACTTTCCACTGAACTCGATGCTGCGACCGCGCTATAGCTTTATCACCGTCGATTTCTGAGTGGCCGGCCGGTTGAACGTGTATTGTATCCCCTGACACAGATCCTGTTCCGAAATCTGTGACTTTCTCAGGCGTAGATTTCAAAAAATTACATGAAAACAGGGTAGTTTGCTTCGCTATGACGTACAGTCTGCGTTGTCTCAGTCAGGTCACCGTGTGCAAAGTGGCTGTTGAAATTACTGACCAACACCCCCTTGGAGTCAATAGCGACAAGCAAGTGAGATTAGACTTCCCGAGGGAGGAAAGACAACAGCTGAATATCACTCGCTGAATGTTGACGTCCACGTCCATCTTGTCGGTTGTGTTACCCGCTTCAGTGACTTGAAACAGCGAACATTTCTTGACTTTTTTATTCCCAGAACATGTAAATTTTATCAAAGTCTATCACTTGCCCGACCGGGCAAGTGCAATTTATTTTTACCAGCCCGATGTCAGGTTTTACTTGCCCCGGGCAAGCCGGCAACCGTTAAGTTCGAGCCCTGAAACTAGCGTCTTTTTATGTTGATGTACTGTCCTTTCGACATAGCGATAACTTTTAGTTTTCTATTGCTTATTTTGGGTAATTTCGACAGTTGTGCATTGATTGTGACATCATTTTTGACTTCGATCGCTAAAGTGTGTGCTTTAAAGTTTTATGTTGACCGATTTACTAAGGAAGTACGCGCACTTCAGAATCAGGGCATAATCCGACATGGTAATTTGGCATGATCATCAGATCATACATGATCCGAGATTGCACTTTAGCAAGGTCACGATAACTAATGTTGTTTGTTTCACTGTCGTTTAATACCTATATTTCCACTAAAAGACCATTAGAATTTCCTCCTGGCTACTTTGAAATCGTGCACTGGCATGCATGTAGTTGTCAACATCACTATGCTTTAATGTACAGTAGACTCTCATACTATGAATATATCGACTGTCACTGCATGTGTGCATATCACTCCATATCATATCAAAAAATGTAGTATTGCGACGTTTGAGCTGCCAGAAGCCAGAATTTACAGTTTACGAGAAAGTTATCTTACATGTAAAACTCAGTTCT
>LD354734.1:99351-135414 GCA_001465055.1 Ptychodera flava
TATATATATATATATTTATATATATATATATATATATATATATATATATATATATATATATATATATATATATATATATATATATATTTGTGGTGTGTCTGCAAAATTTATCTTTGGTACAAAGATTATAAAATACCAAGAAGACCCAATATAGCCATATGGTTCCAGATTTCAAAAGAAAGAGGTGACTTGATAGTGACGATGTGGACATATGACTTGGTCACTTTGACCAAACCAGAAATGTCAATTGCTGAACAAACCCTCAGGTTAGCAGTTTGCCAAATTGTTATTTTAGCCTGTTGAGATTACTACAAAAAAGGGTGTGTTCAAAAAGGAAATAAATACACTAAAATCAATTCAAATATACCAATTGTTTTCTTTTCAAATTGAAATTTGAATTATCAGCATATATATTATGTGATGTTTACATTTTTATCCTAATCCGGCATTCAGAAAATACTTCTTTAAGCATCTGGGAGACTTAGTGTTTGAGGATGTTTTCATTACATATATGTCATGTACATTGCAATCTCTAGTATTAGTCCCTGAAGCATGTTCGAACATCCACTATTTAGCCTATCAACACAGCATGTTTACATGATTGTACAATGTACTGTTATTATACACATTGACATACCACTCCTTGTTAGAGTTCAAACATCAACAATAACAATATGCAATATACAATATATTGTGTGAGTTGACAAGCTCAATTATACTATGAATCTCAATATGCTTTACAGGGTTAAAGGAGAAACTGTGGATGACATTATAAAGAAACACAAAAGTTACAGCTACTTGCCCTTTTAATATTATGTATCAGGAAAATTCAGAATATTCAATATCAAACTGAAAGAAAATAATAAGATTATGTTTATCTCCATAAAATGCAGAAATTATATTATGCTGATTATAGAATATACAGTAAACTATGTACATGAATACAATTTGTACATCTAGACCAATGTTTTAAGATGTACATAATTTATCAGTTACATTTATTTTGTTCCAATATCTTGAGGACCAATGTTTACCAACCACCATACTAAAATTTACAGATCAAAACAGCAATTACACAATTTCAAACATTTGTTGATTATATTCCTAATCATAATTTTTAAGTAAGAGTTTGATCTTTGGTGTAACCGTATAAATGCTAGTTGATAAAACCCATTATTGTGAATATAAAATACACACTACATTTTTAGGGCTGATTTGCGGCGCGCTTGAATTTCAAAAGCTGTTTATGATTGGTTTTGTCTTCAATTTTTTCAAACATTTTTTAAAATATCATCTATTTTCCAAACCAGTTTTAACCTGACATAAAAGTCATATATCTCAGATGATGTCATGCCCTGCTGGCCAGTATAACAGGCAAGTATACTCACAGATGTTTGTGTTATGGTATAATTTGAACAGCTGAAGATTGAATAGGAAATAAAGGACACAGCCATAGTAACCTGACTTTGCTGAAAAACCTATTCATGTAAAATGTATCTCGTTTGATCACATATTAATTAAAATTGTTTTATACTAGGGACCTAGACAAATTCACAACCTGTTATTGTTCTGAATTAACAGCAAAATAAAACAAAACGTGATAAATATTAACTCCAAAATGTTTGGCTGCCAAATTCTGATGTATTCTTTAGCCTACGTCAGTGAAAAATAATTCAATAACGATAGTGTCAAGTTAAATTTAGTATCTGCAGACGATCTCCTAAAAGTGTAAGAGATTAAAACCCAAACCGAGCCAAGCAACCCTTGATCAATCGTAGACAACAAACCTATTCACGATTTCGGATTCTCTATTCACATGTAACTGTACTAACGAGCAACTGTTCGTATCATTTAAAATAGACAAAGATTCACAGAAAATAATATGAGCTTGTTTCATGTACATCGTACACGGTGTTCATCGATACTGTTCGGGCAGGGACTACGCTGTATACGAACGGCAAACTAGGCGTGTACGGCGGCACAATAACAATGGTTCCTTTGCACAAATGCCTAAGAGCACTATCGACGGGCTACCGATATCAAAATTCCGACAAGAGATATAAAATTCCGAAGACCTCACACCACTTTCAGAAGACAAAATATATATATCACTGGAGCTCAAGAAATTTGTTTTGTACACGTAAAAATTGATTTATTTACACTGGAGTCTGTGAAAGATACAAATGATGATAAAAATCCGAACGGCTGAGCAAAGCCAACATATCGAGAGGTATTGGCGATATGCACACTATGTGAGACGTCGGCAAAACGTCATCGATATTTCAATGAAAAATCCTACCTAGATAATTGCAAACATACCTCTTTTGTCCAACACATCGGCTAAAATTGTCAAATATGCTCTTATAGAATCAATCTCCTACAAGACACAAATAAATTCATACTGAGAATGAGACTCCGGTACATAATACGACGGAAATACTCCGAAAAATAAATCCAAACATAAGTCCACACGGACTCAACAAACAACACAGGAAGCACAAGACACAACAATTACCTAGAAGCTACGGTTAACTCTAGTTAGCATTTTCTTCCACAACGCAAGGCAAACCGTAAATATATTACAGAGAGGTATGTGACATACTACATGTTAAGAAAATATGCTCATGCAGCTTCTAAATCACAAGATATACACTTTATACATTGTTTTTCTTCTTTATTGCATTAAGTTCTTTAAAACAATATATAAACACCTTGTAAAATTGTTTGGAGAAACAGGAACTTAAAGGGACAAAGTCGGCCATTTTTCATGATTTTGTTTGATATGAGATACTAATATTGTTTGATATGTTGAAATATACTGAATAATTTAGTGACTATGCATATATTCGACCCCGGTTTTAAAAATGGTACGTTAGACTATAGTGAGAAAGAACAATTGGTCATGACATGGTGGAAGACGAAACAATACCCATACCCCTATCCCTTGAAAGTATACGGGGTATACGGGCTATATGGGTATACGGCACACCACAAATTAAGAAAACAATCGACGCACCCGATAAATCTCAAGATACACACTTTTAATGTTTTTTCTTCTATATTGCATTAAGTTATTTAAAATAATGTATAAATACCTTGTAAAAATTGTTTTGAGGAACAGGAACTTAATTTAGGGTTTGAAATTAAGCAAGTTTTACAATTTACATTTAATGGCCGATATAAAATCTAACCGATGTTTGAATATTGATTTATCCCCATTAAGTTATATACCAATTTATCTGGGCTTTCTAAAAATGTATGTGTTTCTGATTCTTTATTGTTTTTGTTTCCGACTAGCGGTAAATATGTGACCCCTAACCCATTCCTATTTTACTAGTGAGGGCGTGACAGCCCCTGAAAAACAAGTCGTTACATTCTTACCCACCATCAGTTAAATGGCAAATAAGCAGATTATGACAGCTGAGAATAATAGCTAACAGAAAATCATAGTTGTTAAAATGCCTTAGAGGGGATGATTTCGATACCTGGCCAACGGACTAACTGTTTTGTGCATATTGTTTAAGAAAATCATTAAAATTGACACAAACTGAAGGTTTAAGTTTTGTGACTTTCAAATAGTCAATTTTTCCCAATAAAGCTATACATGTTTAGAAAGGCCCTTTTCCGGTCTTTCAACAAAAATAACATTTACATTCATGACTCGTGAATCGAGGCAGAAAGGGAAACATTACCCCTACCCCTTATGTTATAATTTTGTTTAAAAAATGACTTAAAATTGACACAAACTGAAACGCTTAAGCTTTGTAACTTTAAAATATGCGACTTTCCCCCCCATAAGACTATACATGTTTAGTAAAGTCTTTATCAGAGCTTTCAATCAGTATAATATTTATATGGTTTCGTAATTCATGGTTCGAAGTACATGCTAGGAAATGCCAAGAGGGTTTGACCGGTTAACCTCGCTGTTAATTTTATGCAGGAAATTACAATAACAATGCTTGGTCGAATGACGCAGTGCCTTGAGGGCGGGATCGCCAGTGGTATAAGGGAGGAGTACCTTCCCGATGGTGATAAGTGGTGCGGATTACCGTCGCCTAGGTGACTGGCGTATATGCGACATTGACGAATAGAACTTTGCTTTTAATACTCCTTTATTTCCCCGTATGATCGACTTTACTATTACGTACATTTGGTCACAGGTCACCCAGCAAAAATGAGTGGGTTCTACTGTGGCCGGAAAATTTTTCAGAACGAGAAATTTTCGCAAACTTCGCGAGGGCAAAAATAGCGCAAATTAATCCTTGCCATATAAAAAAACATTGAGTGGTTTACATCATGAAATATAACACACTCAGTGCCATGATACTGAACTTTAATTTTAAGCCTGTCACCTTGAAGGTAATACTGTAGGAGACACGAGGACTTCAAACGCACGATGGTAAAAACAACACCACAAGTGAAACGTATACATAGAAATGCATGCGTTCCTACGTTGTGCTATGGATGTAAAAAATAGATCCATGGTTATGCCCACCCGGGCCACGCGATTTAAATATGACTGATACTGCTGGATAGTGTTAATTGGGTCGGTAAACAGTCAATAAATAGTTTAATTGACTACCTGGGTTATTAGCAGGTCGTGTCCAACGACGTCATATGCAAAGCAGGCCAAAAGACAAAAGCCCCTTAAAGATATTGACAGCTGGCCAGGGGTCACCATGAATACGTAATGAATCTTCACAATGCAGAAATCGCGTTGTCAAGCCCTTCTTGACCGGTCAAATCCTCTTGGCATTTCCTCTCATGAGAAAGGGAAACATTACCCCTACTCCTTATATTACACACGGATATATGGCACACCACGTATTAAGAAAACAAGCTCATATACCAACTAAAATCTCAAGACACATACTTTTAATGTTGTTTTTCTTGTTTATTGCACTAAATTCTTCCAAAAAATACATAAATACCTTATGAAAAATTGTTTGGAGGAACGGGAATTTAGTTGTTGGGTTTGAAATTTAGCAAATTTTACGATTTAGGGTCAATGGCCGATAATGATATAAAGCCTAATCGACGTTCGAATATTAATTTATCCCCATTTAATAATTTATATATCAATGAAAAGGTTATAATCTGGGCTTTCTTAAACGTAACGTTTATAGAATGGCATTGTTTCTGTTTCCGTCGAGCGGTAAATATGTGACTCCTATCCCATTGTTGAAATCCAAAATGGCAGCCAAGATGGCGGCCAAGATGGCGCCAAATGAACCCCATATGACAATATTTGATTTTGGGAACATCAAAATTCATTAAGTATAGACCCTAAGGATTACAAAAATGTAGGTTAAAAAATATATCCATGTGGTGCATGGGAACCCTACATTCCGACCCGACTACGTATTTAACAATCGAGAGTGTGAGTCGAACTTTTCCCTATGTCCATGTAGCACTTGTGCAAAAATAAGCGAATCCACAGGCCTTTGGCGAATCAATAAATGCGTTTTTCACCAAGATGAAAGGTGGAAAGATTAATCATTTTTGCCGCATGTCAATAGTTTGATATGACTATCGCCTTTTACAATAATACCGGCTATTCCATTGTGCTATAGGTCAAAATCTTATTCCCCAGGTTAATACACATGTGTAGAGATATTTATAGAAACTATTCCATAGCTATTATATTTCTTTATCACTTTTTGCGGTTTTGCGGTTTCCTTTTTTGTTAGCCGATTAGCCGGCACACGCCAAAACGATTATTCTTTGCGGTTTTCTAAATGTGAGTTGGCACACGCCAAAACTATTAGCCTTTTGCGGTCGTATTTCTGGACACGTTTAGTTTCACTGTTTACCTCCGGTTGGTTAGCAACCGCAGTTTCATCGACAGTCGATTCTTTATATTTATGGTAAATTATTGCAATAAATGTTTCCTATGATGTTCCCACAAGTCCTTTCTCCGACGTCCGATATGCAAATTAGTTGTTACACTTTTTGATCCGGCCCTTACCTATAAAAGGTAGTATTTTAACCCTTTCACTACCATAGTTTGACCCAAATCCGTTGTTTTCTATAGTTAAGTTCCACATGTACACAGGGAACGGGGGTTAAAGGGTTTTAAATTATTTGGAGGACGGGTCGATGGGGGACTAGGACTAGCTCTACAAGCCCAGGGCAGGTTTTTGCAAAAAGTACAGCTAGTTCTTTGTCAATATTGTCATACCTTTTTGATTTGAAATAAATACGCCGTGTTGGCTTTAGCATCTTATTTTTTTCTTCTCTGTTCTCCCAAGCAGCCTTGGCGTCCTCCTGCTCTCCATACCGCGGTAAAATCGCAACACATGTGTAATTATCATGTTTGACAGAAAACATAAAAAACACTATTTATTCACGAGGTCAATATACACACATTACATGTGTAAATGGTGTGTTTGATAAAACAAACAAACAAGCAACCGATGAGAAATAGGGCAAAATTCATTGAGAGTTGGTGGTTAGTTTAATTTTATTTACAGCCCTATACTATGTCAAGTAGGGCAGTATTAAACATGAAACATTTAATTGTAATATTACCCCCTTGTCTTGGCCTGCTGGGTTTAAAAAAATATTTACTGGTATACAGGCACCATGTTCAAATTTAGCCGTTCCTACAATGGATAGGGGGAACTAGCTAATCATAGAGTTTATGGGTCACGCCAGATCACACAAAAAATAAAGCACCACTACATAGTCATAATTTTACTTTAGTTACACAATTAGGAATAATTTGTCTTCATTATTCATCTTGGAATGAGGCAAAGAAATCAAAATAAATTATTATAAAATGAATATTAATACGTCGTTAATTATAAATCCTAAAATAAATAAGTACCAGTGAATTATGTTTAAAATAAAAAACTGTACGCTACTGTTACTGCTTATGATAAATAATTGTACATTGGGTGCTAAGAGTAATTGGGTTCATAAAATAATTTGAGATACTCGTAAAATTAATTTTAGCACATAAAATTAATTTGAAAGCATAAACTTAATTCCATGAACGCATAATAAGTTAGTACTATACTATATAACACTTATTTGGGATGACTGCATGAAAAAAAAATGCTTGAAAAATTATTTCTGGTGTATATGAAATTAATTCTAACACACTAAAATTAACGGAATACATAATTTTGACGAGAATGGCCTAATATACATTATCTTTATTATTCTTCCTAGAATGAAGGCAAAAAATTACTATTATTATTATTATTATTATAGAACAAATGTTAAAAGTTGTTACGTAGAAATCCATAAAATAGATAATAAACAGTGAATTGTGTTATATGCTCGTGTTGAGCGGTCTCAATCAGAAAAATGTAACAACTTAGCCGGCTATTGAACCACTCTTTTTTGGGAGTGGAGATTTAGCCGAGCGGTTTTGTCTGTGGCCTCTCAGCTAGGCGACTGATGCCGTATGTTGTGGGTTCGAATCCGATTGAAAACTAGCCGTATTTTCTACCCTGGGTTGGTAACACTGCTGGTGGAAAGGATTGTCCAGGAGGTTATCGTTCGCCCAGTTAAAGCGATGAAATTCGTTTCTTCGCTTCGATAAAGTGTGTATGTGCGATGTATGATAGTGAGCATGCGTGCGTGAGTGCTTCACGAACTCTACAACGTGTTGAGCGGTCTCAGTCAGAAAAATGTAACAACTTAGCCGGCTATTGAACCACTCTTTTTTGGGAGTGGAGATTTAGCCGAGCGGTTCTGTCTGTGGCCTCTCAGCTAGGCGACTGATGCTGGTATGTTGTGGGTTCGAATCCGATTGAAAACTAGCCGTATTTAAATAAAAAAAATGTGGTTACCAAAATGGTTACTATGGCAACATGAATCAAAAATAAACATGGAGTTCATGCTGTGATAAATACACTTAGGAGAGCATTTGCATAGTAACTAGGAATACTTTTAATGGAATTATGAAAAAAAATTAAATTTTAAGACGCAAATAGGTTACTATGGAAACACAGGGCAGTAAGAATGGATATCATATTTTAAACTCTTATGATCAATGTTTTACATCAATCAATAGTTCTTTAATAGGAAGTAGGGAAAAAAGTAACATTTGCAATCCCAAAATAGTTACATGGCAACTTGAAACATTAAAATTAGTCTGGTTTTTTGTGTTCTTTGACCTGAACTCCCCCACTTGAAAATTGTCATATCAATCAAAGTAACGTTTCATGGGATATTAGAAAAACTGAAATTTTCAACCCCTAAAATGGTTACCATAGAAACATGGGGCAGTGAAATCGATATCGTATTTGGTCTTTCCGACCCAAAATACTATTATGGTGAAATTTTAACGGAAATTTAACCTACTTCTATTCGCGTTATCATTTCTATATCATACTTATATTTATTATCATTACTATTATTATAATGGGTTCCTATATAGCGCACATATCCACAAGTACATGTGTTCTATGCGCTTTTACAATCATTATTACCATTGGTCACTGGAACTAATATGATACAAGTCAACTTCAGGGGGAGCAAACAACAGCTACAATGTGCAGCCAATGAGTGCAGCAGGGTTAAACAGACCCATTAAAACTACTGTCCTATCTGGAACCCATCACTCCTTGGTTGGGAGATTCAATAAGCAATAAGGACACAACACCATAGCCATTCTAGATCTCGAACTCACCATCTTGTGATCATGCGTCAACTGCTCTAGCCACTGGCCCATGATGCCTCCTGAATGTAATTACTTTGGCTTGATGTAACAGTTGAAAATTTTATGACTGTACTTTAATATCCAAATAATAAAAATATGGAATAAAGGCATTTCAAATTTTACTGGAACATAGGAACAAGTGCAAGCAAAGAATACCTTTTAGTATTTTCTATGATGAAGAAGCTTCATAATTTTAAAATATTAAGCATTTTACATTCACAAGACGTAGTTACTGTTAACAAACTCATGTTTCAAATCTGAGTCAGGTGTGGTTAAATAAGTAACATTTCCCATTTACAATAATTTTTACATTTTGTGATGTAATTGTTTCTTGTCCTTGACATTCGGCAAAGGTGATGCGACTACGTTTTTTGTTTTCTTTTTGTTGTTATTCCTAAAAATGCTGCTTTGCACTATTCATGCAGCAGTTGTTATCTTTTATCACTGGCAACATAATACTACCGCTTTCTTTTAGCATTTTAGGACATCTGACAGGGATATCAAGGACAGCTGTACTGGTGAGTATATAACCAAAAAAGACACAAAGCGCAAGTTAAATTACGACATTCATTATACAACAACCTCATGACCCTTTCAGAGCTCAAATACGAAGCTTTATTATTCCAGATTTGACAAAAAAGTACACTCAAATATTTTACACTCTTAAGCTTTACAAAATTGGTGATACGTAGTACTTTTTAAATAATTACTCAACTATTACAAACATATCCTTCACAATATAATTTACAGCATTCATACAATTATTCTCTGTAGAAGGGAATTATGTCTGATTTTTCATGTATTAACAAGACGGACCTAGATACCCTTCATGAATGAGCACATTTTAAGGTTGGACAATTGACAGAAAATATTTTAACTTGCAACATAAGCTTTGTCTCTCATTTTCGAAGTGTTATTTACTTACACTGCATTTCCTTTTCATTTTAGTAATAAAAAAGTTGTTTTTTCATCCTACATTAGGTCGCAGCCGGTTCATGATTAAGAACTTGAACTTCTGTTGTGGAATGTGTGAGTGATACTGTCCCCAAGTGGTACGTTTTTTCTAATATACTTATGCATACATCTGTGCAGTATTAATGTGCAAGTATAACCATCACTACAAGGTTTGATAAAGGAAAGCAGATGGGAATGCACTCATGAGGGTCCAATATACTGCTAAACTGCTAGTAGGGTTACTGGTATTATCCCCAACGTAATGGAAAGGTGGCGGGGAGGGGTGCGGTGGGAGGAGGATATGTAAAGCTGTTATGTAGCATTATCAAGTAAATGTACAAAGCTTGCTATATGCGATAAGGGGGTCTCCAAGGTTCAAACAACGTAAAGTTTACAAGCTCTGACAAAGTTCGCAACCAGTTCTAGCCATTCCTATGTCAACAATGAATACCAACCTTGAATACCGTTCTAGTAACCTCCTGGTAACAAAGAAGCAAGACAAATAATGTTGCAACCTTACAGGATTACATTGTCACAAACTAAAAGCTTTCGTAGGGGATCGCTCTTGCAATTTGAAAATGAAATATGTTTTTGTTGAAAATATGATATTTTATGCCCAGCTTTTGTCCACAAGATAATTTAACAACAACATCACTGTGAAGAACGACACATCAAATTGGAATCAAATCTAGAACATAGCTTTTGTTTGGAGATAGCAAGGACTGATTAGTTTTTGGTGGATGTGCCTTGCACATGTTATGCTTATTTGTATACTTAATTATTTTAGAAGAAAGAGGTACAGTAATGAGAACGGCTGCACAAACCTTTATTAGATTTTCTACAAAACGTTGATCACACTAAGATATATCAGTCATGAAGGATATAAAGGTATGATAGAAAAGTTAATTGCAAATTGACATATTTCATGACTTTTCCAAATAAGGGACATATACGGTATCTAGATAGACTTTATCAAAGATAATGACTCTTGTTATGTACATGGAAGATACTAGATATAACATTACTAAAAGTCATTCAGCATTTCAGATAAGCTAATTTCTAATTTGCATATTGATGAACTTTCCTGGTTAGGGATGTGTATATGAATTAACCAAAGTTGAAAAAAACTTCCTGGCACTAGAAATGCAAATAAAAAGTTACAGAAGTGCTAGCTGAAAAAAATATAACTAAGAAACAAACGATCATTATCAACCAAACCATATTTATAGTTACTACAGCGAAAAAGGAAATATTAGTTGAACTAAAAATTTCTTCCTACAGACATCCAAATTTGCATATACTTTTGTCAGACTTTAATTTTCGGAGATGCCTCTATGGAAAAATATCAATTTTTAAAAGTTTGACAAATAATAACTTAAGCATAGTTTGCTCAAATCAATTGAAACTACAGAGTCTATTTATATATATCATAAAGCAAGCTTTTTAAAGGGCCAATGACATTCCCATACAACCAAACGTAAAATTGAAGTTACATTACGCCACTGCCTTTCATTGTGTATCGCTCCCTTTGTCCAGATAAAAGGCAAGTAATATTACGGGTGGGCGTGTACCCCTGACCCAACTCGTTCGACTTTTTTCGGCTTTTCGAAGTTCAGCCGACGACTTATCTTAATACGAGCAAACTGTCTTTCACACCTTCGCAAATCCCATGCCCGTATGGGTGTGAGGCAAGGGCCTCCTTTGCTCAGAACGAGCAGCGCACGAGAGAACATTGTAAGCATAGTGCCTAAATGTTTTAGTTTGCTTTCAGTGACATGGTCTTTTCACGAGATCACCAACAGTGTCGCGGCGTCAAATGTCTCGTACGGCTGATCGAGTAAATTAAAATGACTTGTCAGGCTATCTGATAAGGTGTACTATGCTTTCGTGCCAAATATGGAAAATAAACATTACAAGAAGTATGACAGTCGATGTCACAACCTCATTCGCGTATCTTATCTACACAATCGTGAAAACGGCGATTCAAAATGGCTACCCGACAATGCGGCGACAAGCTTTCTTTGTTTTTTCTCTATTCCAAACATGTACAAAAATGGCCTAAAACATTTTTTGCAGGATTCGTTTGCTCTGAAAATACTCGGGAACATGGGTAGACTGCACCGTTTGTCTCATGCTCCAAGGAAATGATAGTGCTGTCTAAGGTCGACGTCCAGCACAGCTACTGTACTGCAGCTACAACATGCAATGCATGTTTTATTTATTGAACTGAAACACTCAGGTGCAGGATCACTCCCCTTTTTATGAAATAAAATCAACCGTGAAAAGTTCACACTAAGACTGATACTGTCATAAAAAGAGATGAAACTTAGCCTCATCGTACTTTCAAATCTGTCTCGAACATTCTGCTGCTTTGTCCACTTATGCTTTGTCCTTTAGAGTCAGAATCAGACTCTGATTGGGAGCCACTCGTCTCGGATGCCTTGGGTTACCTATGCGCCTTCAAACCAATTCCCTTTTGAAATAACTTTTTGAATTCTGGTAAACACTGTCCTTGCTGGAGGAACTTGACAAGTGCATACAGCTGGACCACCGGTGTGACTACCTTGCTAGTGTTTACTTGGCATCTGTGAGCACTGTTTATATAGCTGACTTTGTCTGTGGTCTAATTTATGCAAGGACCGGTAAGGCCAAAGTAAGTAAATTCTTTGCTCTGCGTCCACTCAAAATCCTAAAAGGTATGTGGTTGAAAAACACACATAGAAAATTTAACACAAAATCTGTTTGCCTTTATTAGACAATTTTCCTCAAACAACATGAATACTCCTGTCACAGTGTGACACTCTGTATGATCACTGTATGCGTTTTCATAACAAATGGATCACAATAAACAGTCATTCTTTGATGTTTGCTTTTCTCTTATTAGTTTCAGATTTCTTTCTTGTGCATTCAAAGTGTCCACATGTCAATACCATTGCACAGCAACTTGACAGCCTTATCAAATTACTTAAATCTGGACAGTTCGAGGAATGGGTACGACATAACAGAATACAGTAGCAGTCTTTTGTCCTAATGTTCTTGTACGTTTCTTTCAAGTTTCTTGTAATGTTTATGCTCTGATGGAATGTCATAGTTTGCTGAAAGGTGTCAGTTTTGAACGAAAACACCAAACAGATATGGTAACTTGTAGCCTCTGCATTCAATTTTAGAAAGATGGGGCATCAAAGAGAAGAAGACTTTGGTGATATAATTGACAAGAGTATTCCCTGGAGCTTCCTCGGAATTATCCCTAAAACCAGCACCTTTCCTTTCCTTTCCATCAAATAAAAGAAATTATTTTGCGATTGTCAGTCTCCACACACAGACTCATCAGACCCAAATTTAGGTGGACGCTTCACATCAATATTCCTTGCACTTTCAAAGTACCGCACCCCACATTGATTGAAAAGAAGAAGTATCATTGCATAGGCGGAAATATTCTACAGTGCGTCAAAGCTTGATTGACAAATTATACAAAACAGTGAGTAGTCATAAATGAAGCATCATCTGAATGGAGGATACGTCACAAATGGTGTCCCACAGGGTTCAGTTCTGGACCAGTACTCTTTCTTATCTACATCAATCACACTGGCCGTGAAATTAGTTCTGAACTCAAAAATTTACCGACAATACCAAGACATATCAGCCCTTGCGAAATTGTAGTGATCCTGAAATTTTACAAGTTGATTTGGACAAACTACAGAGAGTGAGTGAACACGGGCGGACGCATATTGGCTACAACAACCACTTCGATAAATACTCAATGAACAATATTTCACTGGGACGTACAACTGAAGAAATTGATTTGGGCGTCCTACTTCATTCTACGTTAAAACATTTAAGCAAATGTGATAAGTTTGTAAAAAAGGCAAACAGAATGCTTGACTTCATCAAACGCTCATTGTCGATCAAATAATAAAATGTCATTCTTCGTCTTTACAAGCAACTTGTGAGACCACAGCTCGAATATGCAGTACAAGCTTGGTCACCATGGCTATAAAATGACATAAAAATCTTAGCACGGCAAATAATACCTAAACTTCAAGACTTCAATTATCAAAATAGACTTAAACAGCTAGGTTTAATAAAACTTGAACAAAGAAGAATTCGCGGCGATATGATTCAACTCTAGAAAGTTATCAAAGGCCATGACCATTGTAACCTTTCACTTGAGTTAGCAGCCGACTCGAGAACTCGGGGACACTGTCCCAAACTTCATAAATAAACTGTACGACTTAACACAAGGAAGTTCTTATTTCAGCAAGAGTTGTGGACACCTGAAATAAATTACTTGCCGATGTCATTAATGCAGAATGTGTGACCTTCAAGAGCAGCTGCGACCGCCTACTACAAGTTTGAACTTAAAGAGAGGGATTCTAATATACTTTCCCTTACACAAACTGAACAAAAAAACTATGTAAAGGCCTCTCGTTTACAGGACTGATCACTGGTTTGTTTTTTGTTTCAAGTTGAAATGGAAGAATGAACAAAATTTTGGGCAAACCTGACAGACTAATAAACTAGGATATGCTTCAGCACTTTCCGATTTTTCCGTCTGCCATACTCTCTGAGTCGTGGTACCCCAGTCCATTCGGCCGACTGAATCTCTCTCTGTTCAAGTCCCGATTGCTCGCAATGACCATGCTTTCAAGTTGCCTTGCAAAGGTTTCCTGTTTTTTAACTTCGATAATTTCCTTGCTTTCATCCATTTTTTATCGTGACAGCAAAGCCACAACAGGCAAAGCCACAACAGACAGCGAGAACGTGAGGCCCTGGCATGAGGCAGAGAGTATTGACAGGGTTAAATGTGTAGAGAGTACTATTTTACGTCACCATATGGTCCATTAGTGAAATCTGACTGCCGTAAAGGAGTGTTTCATCGCAAAGTTAAAAGCCATGACTTAGTTTTGTGACAGAATAGTGCCGCCAATGGCGAAATTGTGAAAGGAAAGTTTGTGTTTTTTTTCGAAAAGTCTCCAAAACCCTAGGCTCACGGGGACGCAAAACAAAGAATTTACTTACTTTGGCCTAAGTAGACTTTCATGTCAATAGTGTGGAAAAAATGACGTCAAATGTACCTGTAGGTCAATATGCAAATGCCACTGCCTGGTTCGGGTGCAAAATGGCCCCCTGATCACCAGGCATGAAAGAGGAGTCAAATTTTGCCATTCGCGCACATCTTTCCGAACTGACACAACACGCAATCCATAGACAGGTCTCCTAGCTGAGTTTTTGACTGGAAAAAATTAAAAACTTTGGAAATGATGTCATAGGCCCTTCAAGGTTGCTGGCCGAAGCATACAGTTTGCATATTGGGTGATGTAGTTAAGCAAAATGTTGCGCATTAAACAATAGTCAATGTTCTTCTTCGGGTAAGGAACTTGGGCAACATGGAATAAAATTTTGGGCTATAATGGAATTTACGATAAAGTTTCGATGGCCTTAAAAAAATTGTCAGGTGTTTACCTATGAGACATAGCATATCCTATACCTTATACATTGGAGGCTATATAACACAAAACATACAATAGTTCATCGATAAGCTTGATGGCATTTACATGCTCAGTTTGGCAAGCAAACCAATTTTTAAATTGTAATGTTGCAGCATCCTCTTTTTCAAAATAACACTCTATTTATGATGCAGTCTTCAGTTGCTGTAGCACCCTTTTGAAAATCTGACTCTTTGGGTGATATGCAATTTCCATCAGTGTATCTTTAGTTTTCCTAGCCAGCTCAAATGTATCATGGTACTTATTGAATAAAATGTCACTAATTCGACTGGTCAAGTCAGTGCCAAAGTTAAAAGTCATGGATTTGTATATGTGCTTAGGGAAATGTTCATTCAGGAACTCAGCAAGTCCTGAATTCTTAGTCACAAGAATGGGAATTCCAGCTGCCATTGCTTCTAATCCATCAATTCCAAACTCATCTGAAGTGGAGGGCATCAGGTAAAAACGACTCTTCTTAATGTCCTTTATGACCGACTCTTTACCTTTATATTGCAAAGGTTTGATTTCTAAAAGACTACTGTTTGCAGATTTCTGAAGTTCCTCGATAAACCACTTACTTTTACCAATGTCCCCTTTCAATAGTACACGGATTCTCCACAGAATTTTGTGTTTGAACTCATAGCATTTTCCAGCAGCCTCGCCTAATGCAGCAGCAACTTGACTGAATTGTTTAAAATTCTCTTGATTTAGTACATGGCATACTGTCAAAATTGCATACGTATCATCTTCAGAGAATGGTTCTAAAACAACATCAAAGAATCGTTGATTTGGAATTGGAATCAATTCTTTATGTTTGCCTTCAGTGACGTCAGTTCCTCGGAATTCGTTTGTAAATTTTGTGTAACTTCTCGGACCAACAGAAAAAATCACGTCGGCTTGCTCTGCATGTCTAACTATTGTATCGACCTGCTTTTCTTCTGTTTTACCAAAATCATTCACATGTTCCTGGTGTGGAATCCCATGATTAATCAGTAATACCTTGGCAGTTGGAAAATGTTGCTTCTTAATTTCAGGTGCAATGTAGGGCATGTTCGATGTGTGTTCTACAATGACATCTACACTTTTAAGATCATCAAGTGATGGGAAAAGGCATTTTTGCTTATGTATGAAAAATTGCCATTTGTTACTTTGATCTACATCCGGTATCTTGTCTGCAATAATGTGAGTAATCCAATAATCCGCAGCATCTCTATCTAGTTGATTGCTTGGAGATTCCAAAAACATCATGTAGACTTTGTACTCAATATTGCGTGTAAATTGAGCCAGCATCTGATTCATGTCTGCTCTTTTTGTTCCGAATTCATCGTGTACCGGTAGAAACAAAATACTCCTGGAAAAAACAATAAAAATTATCATGACACAAACCTTATCATTGTTTCAAACGTGCCATTAATTGCTCACCATGACAAAGACAGTATGCAACTCCCCCCTTATCTCGGCATCAGACAAAATGCTGATGGTCCCGATGGTTACTTTTTTGAATTTTCATTCAGACTTCAAAAACTTCACTGCTAAATATTATTGAATTTGTATTACCTCATCACGACATGATAAATGATGTAGGAATTCCAACCATGAAGCTAACACAATTATTGAGTGAGCATATTATGACATATTGGTTTATGCACTTTCAAGGAATACAATTGCTCACCTCATCTCCGCTGCATCTTTTTGCCATGATGTTTTTAGTGAAATTTCTGGATTTTGTATAATGATGACTGATTCCATTCGGATCACAAAAATTGAAACCAAAGGAAGTATGCAGCAAATAAATAAACGGTGGGAAATCCAGCAACCTCCTGAAAATGACACAGGGGAATAGCATCAACCTGGTTATATTCAGTATGAAACATTAAAAGACATACTGACACACACGATCCGTACACTATGGCGGTAGTACATAGGAGTAACAACTGAGCATTCATCAAATGGGACCATGTGTGTTTCAACAATTTGACTAGCTAGCCATTTGATTCATATTTTGAGAATAAATGAACGAGCTTTTCCAGTCTTACCAAACAAGACTAAAATATCAATAAGCTTGATTCCGAATTATTTAGTCGTTTACGTGATTTCTTGATCATTTGCTTCATAATAATTGTTATATGGACAATGATAGTTTGACCCATGATCACTAGTCGGGAAGAAATACAAACTCGACACATTATTTCAAGGCTCATATCATAAGCTTCCAGTAACACAGAAGAATGAAGGCTAAAAAAACGTGGTTGAAATCACTTAAAGCTAATTTTGGTTGTACTGTGAAAAAAACTGACCACTAAGACGAACTCTGACAAAAGGCAGCATGGATCGGGAAATGTAAAAAGTGGCAAAGGAAGTCATACAGTGTACATCAAATAATGTAAAGTGATTTAGACCAATAAAACTGCAAATATAAAAAATGGGTGATAAAGAGGGTTTGCTCAATTGTAACTATTGTGTGCTATTTCCATGCTTAAATTGACCTACACACTGTGTACATGCTTATGACAGGTGAATATATATTACCTCGATTACCGACAAGTTTTTTTGGAGGAACAAACAGTGCAATATATCCCGTTAAAGCAATGCAGATGTATCTGAGAGAGGAGTGGTATGCAGCATTACAACCAGCATCAATTGTTGGATTGTTGTTCCCAGTCACTAGTTCTTGCTCTACTTTGTTCAGAGATCAAGATAATATCAAATTTGTACACCTTAACACGCAGAAACAGCTCAGAAATACATAAGTATAAAATTACCAAAATTAATTCTCAGTCTTGAAAAAGTGGCATTGTAATACACATATGTTGTGAAAATCAACTTAAAACTGCCAAGTGATCAAATTTTAAGTGCCCGCAAAAAGACATTTTGTGTCAATGAAATGATAAAGCCTTTGTACATGCATTGAAATTTGTATATGACTGCTGATGAACACCATCATTGGAATTTTTACCTTAAATGTCAAGCAATCTTCAAGGCTTCACTACTTAACTATTCAAATACTATCCTTAATTCAAGACGATTTACATACATTGATGTTGCTTCGTAAAGCAAAGCAAATTTTTTGTGCACTCAAATTGGCAGAGAATATAAAGTTTATGGAGTACATTTGAGAATTCTATTTTTCTCATTTAACATTTTGAATAAGTTGTATATTGTTTTGAAATTGTCCATTGTTTTGAGCTGTACTTCACAATACGTGAATGTTTCAGTTGTTTTAGTTGACAGCAATGAAAATGATTGTAATTATGTAAAATGAAGGAAACTAACATGTTCACTTCCAAGAATGAATAACAAAACCAATCCATTATTCTAAACATGCAGGAAGTGTAACTTGTTAATGTGTCTGTAAAAACTGATAATCAAAAAGACTTTACAATGTAGATGCTATCAGGTTTTGAAGAATATGAGTTTGGCAAACATTTTAATTATTATTAAAATTAATGTGTAAATTTTTGGCACTAACAGTCTTATTTTTGGTTGGAACCTGATCTTGTCTAAAAGTGATCGTCCACCTTACAAAAACTGAAACTTATTCATTTCACATTTTGTGATCAGATTCATTCAGCTAAGTTATTTGCCATAAAATAACTACAATATTGGTAGAAAACAAAAAACAAAACAAGACAACTTCGAACTCTCAGACTTCAAGAGTCGGTAAATTCACTGCAAATCATCATGAGGGGGATTAAGGAATTAAACTCACCACCAATACGTTGATTTAATGATTCATGTCCCTCCCTGCCAGTCATCTCAGGTCGTGTTGGTGTACCTTTCTCAATCTCACTTCCATCCCTGCCAGTCATCACAGATTGTGCTAGTGAGGCTGTCTCTATGTCACATCCCTCCCTGACAGTCATTTCACGTTGTGTTGGTGTGGTTGTCTCCATCTCACTTTCATCCCTGACAGTCATCTCAGGCTGTGTTGGTGTGGCTGTCTCCATCTTTCTGCCGTCACTTCTAGTCATCTCAGGTTCTGTTGGTGTTGCTGTCGCTATTTCACTGCTGTACCTTGCAATCATATCTGGTTGTGTTAGTGTGGTTTTCTCCATCTCACATCCTTTTCTGCCAGTTTTCTGAGGTTGTGTGGCTGTTGCTGTCTCCAAATCATCTGCTGAAATTTTAGTCACTCATAGATATGAACAACAATTTCCGAACATAAAAAGAATTAATTTTAGCTTTTTAATGAAACAATTCTCATAGGACAGGAGTAGAGGATTCAAAACCATCAGCTTTTAAATGTATTTTCGGAGTACTGAAGGAAAGTGCTATGGCCTTTCTTGACCGCCATTTTTACCCTTTGCAAGTGGAAACTAACACAGAAATAGATATGTTTGTTCAAATTTGGTTAAATTTGCACATTTATATGTTTAAGGCAAATTTTGTCACTTTTGGTCAAAATATGCTTTCTCCAAAATGAACTTGTCCGATGGCTTTGGCATTTGGTAAACTGGGATACTTATATTCAAATTATGAATTTTGTATTTTATGGACAATTTTTGCCATTTTTGGTCAAAATTGTTTTTCTTCTCAAAAACTACTTGTCTGGTAGCTTTGATATTTAGTATACTAGTTCCTAGGGATGATCTACATGTGATATATTGAAATTATGGTGAAATCTTCAATTGTGTATCTTTGCAGCTATCCACTTTTGGTCAGGCTGCTCTGAAGTGAGCTATCAAAGATTTTATCTTCTTCGTCAACACATTTATCACATCATTGTCTACATACCACAGCGGAGCTCTATCAACTGCTTAGTCACTTGTTATTCAAATTTCTCGGCAATTCACCCAATATGCAAGATATGCTACTACACTTTTGTAAAATTAACTGGCAAGTCACATGTTTTTGACATGCCAGGCAGTGGTTTTACCGGCTGCCGGCTTTTAGTGAAAGCAGTGATGAAAATGTAGGAATTAGTTTTTAGAAAGTCAAATGTAACTGAATTATCATTCAAGCTGCATCAATTATTGCATTTCTTATAAATAAAAAAATAAAGAAATAATAAAGAAATAAAAATAGATATGTAAATCAAACTCACCCTTGTGTTCCTTTTCGCTGGTGACAGTATTTTCCCTAGGTTGAAGACACTCTGAAATTTTCTTCTGCAGTTCAATATCAGATTGTCTATCACTTAACTCAGATAGTTTTGTCATCAGTTCAGTTATAAATTTGTCTTTTTCATGGAGCTTAGTATGTAGATCTCTATTATTTTGCGGATATGATTTTTCCAATCTAGCAGTAAGTGTATGAATATCTTGTAGTTGTGTAGCAACTATTTTTTCAGCACTATGACAGCGCTGCATGAATTCCTGGCACTGCTTTTCCAGTTGTGATTTTTGCAGATGCGCGTCAGCCAACATGGATTCCTGAATTTTTTTTTCTGTGGCTGCCTTTTCCAGTTGACTCTGTAAACACTTATTTTCGGATTCTAATATGTCAAACTGACTTTGTAAAGACCGAACTTTAGATTCTGCTGATGCAAAGTGTCTGATGTCAGAATCTCTGAGTTGTTGTTTACTGAATTTGACTTGTTGTAAACTTCTAGCCTGTGACTCTTGGTCTGTTGTGATTAGCTGAGTTAGTGCACCATGTTGAATAATGAGTTGTTCCTCCAAATCTGTATATATATAAAACATAGTATGACAACTACTATTCAATTACAACAGTTTTACGTCAAAGAATAACAATATGGTCATTTAGCATTTAATTTGGGTAATTTGTTTTTCAATACTGAGTGACTTTGGGAAAATTTCTGAGTGAAGACCAAGTCCTCATCCTCCCTGTCAGTAAATCATTAATAAATATCTAACTCTGGCTAATTTCCAGACTTCTATTGAAATGGATAGACTATGTTAACAATCTCCTGTCATGTCATCACTACTTGAAGCATGTCAAAATCTGCCTTCCTTTCCTACTGATAAATGTCTAAGCTTTGAATACTGAATGTACCCACTGCTAGTTTCAGTGGATGACTGGTTATTAAATTTAGGATCAATCTCAAACAGCAACAATATTAACTTCGACTGTCTGTTATCCATGAGAAAAACAGTAATAAAGAATAAAATGTAAAGTTTCTGGTATTTACTTAATTAAAACACCCCAATAATTCTTATTTAAAGTGTCATAAAATTTGAACAATTTAATTTTGATTTTCAAACAGAGTACTACAACTGCATCAAATCGCAATAATACAGATAAATTCACACAAATAAGTTGACTGTATTATAGAATAATACACGTGAATTCACTTGAATCCAAATGAATACAGGCTTGCTGTATAAAAACAATGGGTTATTGACTGTATTCATCTGTATATGCACTCTTCAGCTAAAATACAGGAAATAATCAATGCAAATACAGTAAATATTATTGGGTTTTCATGTAGTGATACATGACCAATGTATACAAGAATATATGAGGAAACTTGCGATGTTAACATATTGATATTCTGTATTTGTCAATTTATGTGACACTGGAGCTGGAACTTAAACAATAAAATATTAAGGATACATTTGAATTTTCAGATCAAAGGTTTTGTCTGCTATTGAATACTCACTTGGTTCCAGCTTGGTCTGGGATATTTTTTCAACAACTTGATCACTTGCCGTGACAGCAAATTGATCACTTGCTAGCTGTGATAAGGTAGGTTCATCACCCTAATTCACAAATCACATAGAGCACAAAAGATATTTATGAGAAAATCTTCTTCACACTTATAGAATATCAGTTTGCCACGCCTTTCACATTCCCTATGAATCACTGTAACAATTGTTGAAAAACCTGCCAGATAGCATAGAAATGTATCGTGAACATGATACATTGCTGTGCAATGATATAATATCCTAAAATATTCAAAAGTATATGTCATATCAAAATCCTTTATTATATTTGCATTTACACATCTATACTGATAGTTAGTAGCATACTGGGTAAGGATATGATACAAAGCACAATTCATTAACAACATTTTCAGGTTTACATTCTACCAAATATATAAATCTACAATAATATGGTAATTTGTTGTAATACATTCTGATATTACAGATGGGATTACTTGTAGATCTCCCTTTCTTCCTTCAGCATAAACCCCTAATGCAGCACAATATTTGAGCATGATATTTATAGCAAGATGTGCCAAAGAAGTGCTATGTGAAGAGAATTTACCCAAATTTTCTGTAGTGATATACTTGTTTGTTGAGGATTTACATCTGCTATACATTAATATGAACGTGCATGCTTCTGGCATTTCAAAATGGTTGCTCATATACATTGAGCACCCAAATATATGAATGCAGATTTTGAATATAGCAAGTGCCATTGAATGAAAATTTACGCCTTGTATCAAGTATTCTGAACAGTAGGTATAACGTAAATAACATGCGTACACAGCCGGGACAGGAACATTCAAGCATACGACTAAAATTGACAATTTTTAATTGGTGAAGTGCTTATGTTTCGTAAAATGTAATTTCAAATTTATACCACACATGGACTTTTCATCATCATTTAATTTTTCTAATTAAATTTCCTAATCCCTGTTAGTGTTATCTAAGCTTATAGTTGAAGCATCAACCTTTTATACTAGTTAGGGTCCTGTCTTGGCACTGCCAATAAACCCCCACAACCAACATGAGTGACGATTTGGCATACTTTATTAACTCATACAATAAAACCTTTAAGTATTTGCATATCCTTGTGTTATTGTTAGGTGAAATTAACTTTCAATGTCTCGGACCTATGACATGTTTTTTTCTTACCTTTGAATCCACGTTACAACGACCATTACTGCCTGTTTCATCATGAATTGTGACTAGCTGAACTCCCCCACCATCTCCTAAGGGAGAAAAAAAATGAATTGTTTCAGTCAATGGTAAATTCAGGTCTGACATTGAACTTTGTGGAGTGTATACAATTGGAAAGAAAGCGAAATATTTGTTTCTGGTCATATGCATTTTTGAATGTACTAATGTGGTATGATCTTACCTCTTTATTACTTTAAATCATATATCAGTTTTCAAAATGTTTTTGCATATTTCACAAAATAAACAGTAAGTGAGGTATATCTGGAAGGACTTTAAGAAGTTAATAAAACTTTTTAAATACATAGGCTACACAAAGACATGGCAGCAACAAGTGACATTCAGCAGTTTCTTTTGAGCTAATGGCCAATTTCTATTCATTCTATTACTATGTGAAGTTGTATATCGATTATGGTGACAACACAAAGTTTTATGGAACTTGATACAGATATTTCTAATAATAAAGTATGTTTTGATTGAAAGAAATGTGTCAGTTTCATGTCAAATATTAAGTAATGAGCGTTTTTAAGAAGAAGGTTTCAAGTCTTGTTTTCGTCCCTAGCGTGGATGCGCCAATTGTTTGGAATTTTTTACTAATCATAAGAATGTGTCGGCATACTGTCAGAGCAAATGAAAGTCAATTTAGAGACAACTTTGTTCACTGCATGTACTGAAACCCGGGAGTATGTTCTGCTCACACCTTATTCAAATATCTGGTAAAACCATATTATACCATGACAACTTCATGTGGGGCATAAATCTGCATAGAGTGTACAATATCAGTATTCACTTTTTTGTTTCCAGTAGTTAATGACATTTCAAATTCAAGGAACAAGTAAAATGTAGCTGTTCGATGGCAATGTCAAAATAACTTATTAAATGCTAGCAGTCAGTTTTCAAAGCACATTGTTTCCAGTATGTTTCATAATTAATCAGAAGTTTATCATGTAACTATTTTAAAATGACCAAATTTATCACAGTTTGATATCTCATGTCAGCTCTATGGTACAAGGTGCTTCATTACAATGAATATATTGAAGAACAACGAAAACATTGTTCACATATGTCTCACATTGCATTTTAGGTGTGTCCTATGTCATGTACATAAGCTATTAAGTCTTTAAAGTAGAATGCAGCTTAATGACAGATATACGGGCTCTTAAGTTTTTTTCAGTACTTTTCTTGCCTAAATGAGCCTCACAACTTGTGGGACTCATTTTGAAGCTCTTTGTGTAACCTTTCGTCTTTCTATATCAAAAATAAAAAAGTGGTATTCTCTCCATGGAGTTAAAATTTTGAAAGCGGCCATTTTGATGTAGAAATCTAATAAATGTCAGGTTATTTGTGATGTTAGTACTAGCTTTGCACGGTGACCTCTGATTGCTATTCTATATTGGCAAAAGAATGGTCGCAAGTTTCATTGAGCTTGAGCAAAAATGTAGTCTTTCACTTTTGAAGCGCATGCTACCTGAAGGAGAAGACTGTGCTCACTGAGCTATGATTATGACTAATGAAAAGAACACGTAATTTTTGTGATATGGTTGAAAAGCAACAACTTAAAAAATTACATGTAGAAACCTGCACATATTGAAAAACAAACAGTGTGTGCTATGATTTATATGAGGAAAATTCAGCAAGAACTTACTGTTATTGGAGAAAAAATCGAATTTTTTTAACTTCATTATATTTGCGTCATATGTAGCTTTCACCTGCGGTCTTACTCCAACTTTGGTGCCACTCTGTCTCATTGCATCTGTAATCAGCAGAGGTTCACGCCTTTTAATCGGATTCCTCGATCTTAAGGTCTGCTTCAAACTGTTGGGATAATGAGTTAAAACCTTTTTGTGGGGCCCCTTGCAGATTTTCTTTACTTCATTACAACTGTCTTCATCTGCTGGCATAGCTTGCACTCTGCGTTTCAGTCGATGTTGATCTTCTGTCCATGCAGCCTTCTCCTCATTTTTTTGCCTTTCCTGTAGCCTTTGACGTCGTACAGAAAGGATTTCTAGTTTTCTGCGACTGTTTTGAAGCATCTCCTCAGCTGTAGACTCTTGCTCATTCTTGTCTGTTTGTTTGGAAACTCCTTGTATCATCGACTCAACATCTTTGATATGATTTCTGGGAAATCCTACAGGACCTAACTCATCTTTGTGGCAAGAATATCCAACCCATGTTGCTGCAGGTATAGAAGACACATGGTGAAGTTTGGCTTGTTGGAAGAGATTTTCATGTACTGAAGATGCAGCATTCTTTGTATTTGCACACCACCCGACAACATGTGTGACGTTTTCTAATTCTGCAAGTCCTGGATAGTAATTGTTGTGATTGAGAAGCCAATTGATTACAGGTGGATCTTCAGCAGGATCAGACCACTTACGTTGTATTGCTGGAATCAAAGTCACTCCACATTGTGTCGCATCGTCTCTCTCTCCTTCACTCAGTTCAACATCAAGAACAGTACAGTAAAGTCGAGAAAATTCAACAGGCTTCTTCTTCAGTGTATTTGCACAGAAATTTATGATCAGTTTCAAATTAGATGGGCAACACAAATTTCTCGTCCATGATGTTATAAAAAGCGCTGCAGATCCTCCCATTTCGTTTCTAGGTAAAATTCCAGATTGCATGGTGATTACTCCTCCTGGAAATAAGTTGAAAATGAGTAAATGCTTTACATTGTAAAGTATTAAATATCTCCATCGAAGTCACATGCTGTCAATTATACAGTAACAATCGGCCAATAAGCTTCAAAGTTTAAGGAAAAATACTTAGCAATCTTTTGTAGAGCAGGGTCTTCACTACTTTTTTGAAGTAGGGGGCTAAAATAAAAATGTAGGTTGTCGGGGCAAGGTGCACCCCTCCCGGGCCAGAAGCCTGAAGCCCTGGAAAATCAGCTAAAAACTCACTTTTACAGCTCACAGTCACTTGAAATTATAGTATTTTAAGGAGTATTGTTAGCAGTGTCCTAGGACAAATTGTGTTCATGTCATAAAAGCCATTTCCTGGGAGATTAAAATATGATAATTCATAATTAAAAAATGATAAAAATTGGTCAATGTTGAATATATTTTGAAAAAAGAAAACTAAAATCTAGAAATAATTTGACAATATTGCTCAGTGAAGTACATTGATGTATGGTATGAAAATCGGTATGTTAAGAACCTCTATTTGATTTTAGGAGGTACACTATAATAATTTATTATAATAAATGATATAAATTTGATATTGTAGACAATATTATACAGTGTTTCATCTACACAGGGGGGTGGGGATTCTTCCTCTGTTCACATGTTGGCACCCCTAATTTATTTGACAAGGGGGGACCACCCCCTTTGAAAGGGTGCCCAGTCATAGATTAGAGATTCAAGTAGACAAATGAACTGGTGAAATCCCCTAAATCTTCTGGTAAAGGAGGAAAATCCCCCTGTTGATGACATCCTCGATGAAACACTGTGTCACAAGATGGTACGGACTGCCCTAGCCAACTGAAACGTGAGTTTAGAATAGGAACCAGAGTGTGGTTTGCGGAAAAGAGCTCACTCTCACACAATTAATTATAATTTAACTATTCTGTAATTTTCACCAAAATAAACGTATCTACAGTCCTCAAAAGTCAAACGATGGAGCAAGCACTGATAACCGATGATACGGTGAGTTCCTACTTGTTTGAAGACTGTAAACTAGAAGACCAGGGACATAGACAGCGGACTGGCTGGTAGTAGGTAGACCGTGCGGACATTATACACGTGGGTGGTACATCGGGGCTCACAACTGCTTGCTGGCCGGGCTGACAAGTACAACAGTTGAGTACACCACTCACCAGAAAGACGTGTAGATGGCTAGCACCCAACTAACACTGCAACGAACGTCAATGGTGATTTCACAACCTGGAGTAAGCGAGTTCCCTTCTCAGAATATTCAGTCTGTCCGACCGCGACCTCAGACTGTTGTGTGTAACGAATGACAACCTACACATGCAGCACGTGTAGTATGTAAATATTTCCTGAACTCACCGGGTCAGTTCAACTCTTACTCTCAAACATTATGTGCCTATATCTACAATATAAAAAATTCTCTGAAGTAGCAAATACATCTGTCGTTCACCCAATAGAAATCAAATAGGTCACTGGCAATGTACTGACAGACCAGTGCCTTACAAACAAATAAACCATATCTTGGCACTACTCCCATTTTGACACAAAATTTATGGAGGCATTTTTTGTCAAATATGAACTTTTTCGAGTTTTACCGGAAAAATACAGAACTTAATAAATGTAACAACATACAATTACACATGTAACATATGTTTTTTTTCTGTTGCTCGAATTACAGTATGACACAACTGACAATTCCAAATTCCAGCAAATGGTTGTGTTATAAACGCAAAATACCATTTTGTTACAGTTTTATTCTATGGAACTACGGCTTAGGTAATCAGCTCCAATATTTTCAGTACCTTTAAAAGCTAGCAGACACATTGTAGTCGAATGATTGCAAATACAGTGCCAATCTCATCAACCTGCTATTGGTAATTTTAGCTTTGTTCAAATAGATCAATGATTAATGGTCTGTCTCTAAAATGAACGTCTCACCATACACATATTGGTAAAATTTCGGCAGTGCCCAAACAACTGCCAGGCATTCTCTTTCAATACCGTGTTTCTCTTGGCAGCAATTTCCTGCTAGCATGTACAACTGGAAATTTCAGAACAGGATGGGTTTGAAATAAAGCTGCTCCCAATGCTACATTGCTGGCATCAGTACTTAAAATAAATGGTTTACTGAAATCTGGGCGTCTCAAAACTGGCTCTCTACTTAACATATCTTTCAAAAAAGAAAAGATTAACGCTTTTTCTTGAGCATCGCGCTACTTGACCTTTTCGGGTCGAATCCGTGAGAGGGGCTGATATAGCAGCAAAATTTGGGACAAATTTTCGGTAATATACAGCCAAACCTAGGAATGACTTCACTTCGGTTACAGTTTCAGGATGTTTAGCTTTGACAATCGCCTTTGTTTTATCAGGCATTGTCATCAAGAGACCTCTACCTACACCATGACCAAAAACTCCAATGAGGCATAACCAAAGAAACATTTTGTTGGCCTGGCGGTTTAGTGAGCATTACATAATCTCATGAGAATTTCTCTTACGGTAACGAGGTGCTCTTCCCATGTTACGGTACCAGCGAGAATGTCATCGAGGATATTTCTAACATTATCAAGCTGTGACTAAACCTTTCTCATTGCATGGTTAAATGTGGATGGTGCGTGCAGTGGCCGACTGGTTTTGTGTGAGGCCTATCAGCTAGGCGATGTTGCCGTGAGTGTGTGGGGGTTCGAATCCCGTTTGGGTTATAGTAAAAAAAATTATATTCTTTAAACCAAACGGCATTTTACGAAATTGGTACAACCCAGAGGGTGTAAGGAAAGCCGTTTTCTTTCTTTTGCACTTTCCTTCAAGGGGATCTTCGAATAACCTTTGGTCAGATCTATCTTGGTAAAATATCGCCCTTTGGATAAATGGGCAAACAATTCATCTGGATTCGGCATTGGTTCTGAGTCAAAAACAGTTATCTTATTTAGTTTTCTGAAATCATACAAAATCGATTTGAACCATATTTTCTTTTCCACCATAACTATTGGTGATGCATGAGGAGATTCAGATAGTTCTATGACATTAATGTGTAACATCTTTTGAACTTCTTTTCTGACTTCCTCTGTGTTGGCAAATGGTAGAGGGTATGGCTTCGATCGAATGGGTTCAGAAGTGGTCAATTTAATATCGTGCTTGCCAACTGTGCTGTCTCCTGGGAGATCTGTGTGCACATCTGAAAACTCCCATAGCAGACTTTTTATTTGATTTTGTTGTTTTTCGTCCAACTCATGCGATACATGAATGTCCGAAATAGACTCAGTCGAATCCGTAGATAAAATGTCAGCCAGCTCCGATCTCGAAGGAGACACATCACAATGAGACTCGTCGCCATCAAAAACAGCGCTAGCAATGCAATGCAATGCAATACACCCGACACTATGACAGAATCAGTACATGGATCAGTTACATTACTTGTGTTACCACTAGCATCTGTCACTCAATACTTTTTCAACAAATTTGCATGGTATAATTTAGACTTCCCATTCACATCAATATGGTAGTCTAAACCCCGTACAACCTCAGTAATTTTGTACGGACCTCGCCATCGCATAAGCAATTTGTTATAATTTGTAGGCAACAACACCAACACCAAATCGCCAATTTTCTGGGTTTTGCAGTACGGTCGTAATATTTCTTATAGCGTAACTGGGATTTAGCCAATTCGTTCTGAGCCAATTTACAGGTTTGTTCTAGTCTCTCACGCAAGTCTAACGCATACTGATACGTACTTTTGACTTCAGGGGTTTCAATTTCTCTTGTCCAAAATTCAGATAAACTGGTCATTAGCCCCCTAACAGTACGTCCATACAACAACTCAAAGGGAGAGAACCCAGTACTCTCTTGAGGAGCGTCCCTGTATGCAAATAACAAAGAATTTACATATCTGTCCCAATCTTTGAGTTGTTCGGTAGAAAGTTTACGCAACATACTCTTCAAAACAGCATTGTTTTTTTCACAAAGCCCATTGCAAGCCAGATTATATGGAGTCGTTGTCAACTGCTTAATAGACCATAATCTGTTTGCCTCCTTCATACCATCCGAAATAAATTGCGTTCCCAAATCCGACAAATTTCTTGCGGTATGCCAACTCGACTATAGATATCAACCAAAGCTTCTGCCACTGCTTCTGTTGTAATACGCTTCAAAACAACTTCTGGTAACGATTAGCATGATCCACCAAAGTCAATATATGCCGATTACCACGGTCAATTACAGGATCGATCGGACCGCTGAAAAGGAACATCAATCAAAGGCATGCTACCCAATAGCATTTTTGTGACTCGACCCTTTGGTAACGTACTTTGACAAATGTCACAGGAGTGAAAAAAACGGACAACATCTCCATGTTTACCTGGCCAATAAAATTAAGTCGCAATTTATCATGAGTTTTTTTTGTACCCTAGTGACCTCCTTAAATAGAATCATGAGCCAACGCCATAACATTTTTACGGAATCTCTGAGGTACCACCAACTGTGTAAATACCTGGCCATGGTCAGTTTTTGGAGACACGTACTCCCTATACAAAAGGCCTTTCTTGACAAAGAAACGGGCCAAATTTGCTCTACCCGTACTTACCTGTTGACCAGAAACTGCCAATTCTCTGGCACGTTTTAATGAGGGGTCCAATTTTTGTGCTTCCTTCAGCACCTCTGCAGTAACCGGCTCCTTAATATTTCCCTCACTAATATCTGGACAATTAACTTTTTCATCTACCGCATCTCTGCAGCCTCTTTTTGAGACCTAGTCTGCACTTCACTTACAACTGCAGACGAACACCCATCATCATTCGCTGGTTCAACAATCGCGTCAGACTCACACACCTGACTGAAAACTACAGCATCATTTCCAGACAATGACTTACTAACAACTAGGGGATCATTCCAGTTCAAGTCAGGATCTGTTGGCGCCCGAACCATATCAACATTACCTAATACTAGGTCATACACAGGGGACTCCATACATATCGCCTCCACTTCACCTATGAAAAAAGGAGTATTCACATGCAATTTTGCAATAGGAGCTCTCCTACATGTTCTGTCAATCATGATATAAGTACAGACTTCACCCATCATTTGGGAAGGTTCAACAAGCCCTTTTCGAATGACAACACAATTACAACCACTGTCTCTCAAAACATTTACTTTTTGTCCATTTACAACAGCATCCACAATAGGCATATTATGTGTTGATAATTTATTTTCAGACAAGCTGGTCATACTCATTACAGGCAACGCATGCCCACATTTTAATTCAACCTAACTCCTTCCTTGCAAATTCATACAACCATTTGGTTCAACACGAGGATTATGAACTTGAGCACAGGTCGTAATTTAGACCTCAACAGTAGAATTACTTAGTTTATCATCCTGTAATGCACTGGCAACCAAACGAGAACTTTTAGGTTTGTCCACTCCAATTTTGGTAAAATATTTAGAACTGATATGTCCCGGCTTGTGACATCGAAAGCAAATAACGGGACCTTTCTTGTCAGTATTTGGTTTTGCCTGACCATTGACTTTTTTACCAGCGTTAGCTTTGGAATTACCAAAATGTTGACCTTTAAACCTGTTTTTATTACAAAATTGGTCCTTGAAACCCATCTGTTCTCTAGCCTAAGTGAAAAGGTCAGCGTATTCAACCGTCTGGCCAATATTTAGAAGTACTCGTTCATGTAAAAACAAAGACAAATCCCTGTTACATCCACTCAGAAATTGCTCCTGCAACAAAAGATCTTTCAATTTATCATAATTTTGCTCAATTTTAACCATAGAAGCAGGGTTCGCGCTAACGTTCGCCACAGTCGCAAATTGCGAATAAATGTCCGATGTGGCGAAAAAAAAATTGCTACGCCTTTGCCACGCGTGGCGAAAGCTCGTGACCGGGTGCCGTATTGGGATTATAGACCCAAGACATTATCTTCGAAATTAACGTCAGTCCTGCGGTACAAGACCAACTGTTTTCCCGAAGGACCAAGTATTTTGACATGCGGGTGTTCATTGGGACCGACCCAAAATATGTACTGGATTATTTATGTAGCCTACAATTGTAACAACTAGTCGTTTTTACAAATAAATGTACGTTATTTTCCACAATCCAAACTTTCCAGCATAAACGCTGCAAACATCGTGCAAAACATTGACCTGGTTACGTATGTCAGCGTGCCAGCACAACGTATTCCAAACATCGTGCACCATCATTAATCATGCCGGTTCCGTCACTTTTAACGTATCAAACTAATCCTTACATCGGTCAGATTATGGAAATATTCAGTCAAATTTAAATATCTAGCCTTTGAACAAAATAATTTGTTGCTTTGTCGTACATCAACCGATGATCGACGGCAGAGTTCCTGAGCATGCAACTGACACTGAAGTTGGACTTTGACCAGCGCTAAAATGAGCATGCGCGAAAAAGTTTCAAGATCCCCAGTTTGTATACTCCGGTCCTTGTACGGTTTGGGTAGTTTCGAGACACCCAAACGATGCAAATACGTTACCAGGGTTCGAAATACCTGGTGGTCATGCGTCAAAAGACCACCAAATATCTTATTTGGACCACCAGATTCTATTTTGGGTGGTCAATCTTGACCACCAAGTTTTTGGAGGTCACAATAGTGCACTGCAGAGCTGTAAATTTTTACATGCCTCTCACAGTTTATTGCTAGGAGTATCCAGAAACAATAACATCTCCTAGCAAATTTCATCTAGTCATTAAAGTGACACAGATTAATGTACAAAACTCTTACAAAACTTTGTAATAGTCCAAAAAAATGCAATAATTGTCATGTTATCAGCAGTAATTGTCATTTCTTTATTACACAGTAATTCTATAAAAACTTAAAATCTGTAACTCAAGTCCTTTGCATATAACCAGTCAGTCAGTCACTCATGCAGCAGTCAAATTGATCTGTAAATGATTGAAAATTTTCCAGTGGATTTACTGGGCATCCAACATACATGTAAACCAACTTAACACGTGTAGCAGCATGGTGAAATGGTTCCAAAACAGCATGCACAGCCCACTATTCACCCCCATGGACCCAAACCTCCACAAGATTTACTCTGATATGACCAATTTTTTTGACCACCAAATTTTGCAATTGACCACCAAAATTTGAATCTGGTGGTCAAACTTGACCACCAAACAAAAAAATAAATTTCGAACCCTGGTTACGAATGCATGGTACGATGCATGCGATGCGGCTAGCGGGCAGCTACGATTACCAACTACAAATACCGGTAGTTTATTGATTGTTCTAAGCTGGGGAAAAAACTAGGTTTAAAATGGCTTCTAATTTACAAAAAAGGAAAAAAGAAAACCACGAAGAGAACAAAGACAAACAAACCACGATCTAGACCATGGTTCAACAATATACAGCAGAGTTATTCCACAGTAAAGTGCAACCACTTTGTGACAATCAGGTCAAAAATTAAATTCATTAATCTGAATCTAAAAGTTGAGTGGGTGGACAGTACTACAGGTGTGTCATCTAAATATATTTTTTTAAGATAAATAATTAGTCTACAAGAACTAGAAACACACTTCAGAAGATATTTTAATCTTAAATATTATCAGAAGAGGAGGATATCTGATGCAATGTTATGGCCACTAGCAACGTATGTAACATGGACAGACACTGGATTGGCTTTATACACAAATTGTGTGTTTTCCAATCTGAATGAATGTACTTGATTGATTTGTATATATATATGTCATGACGAAGTTAAATACCTCAGAATTATGAAGTGAATTGTCATTAATTGGCTCTGTGGATAATCATATAGACAACAGAGGGAAGACCCTTGTATTGTCTGTGGGATAACGTATGTAACATTGGACAGACATCATCAGTTCTGTCCAATATTTTCATAAACAATATGGGCATCTGAGGTGCATCAATAGTTGTAAAGAATTTCAGTAACTTTCTGATACAGAGAGAATTGTCACACTAAAAAAACAAATTAACATTATTCTATTGAGTATTTAATTAAACTACAATTACTTCCACGCACGTAACACCGGTAACGCGTGTAACAAGGAGGACAGACATCCTGCCATTCAGGTGCTCTCAGTAATGGTGGCCATTGGTTTATATTCAATTGCGCCATAAAACATGAAATTCAGGGCACCCTCAAATGACAACATTTTAGCAATGTATACCAAAATAATTTTTTTAAAATCTTGATTTTGGAAATGAGGTAACGCGCGTAACATGTGGACAGACGCCTTCCAGAAATATTTTTAACTGCAAGAGAACCAAAGCTTCAATAAAGACAGAATAAAGAATGATACATAGTGGAAGATTTCATTGCTAGTCAAATGTATGAGTGGTTTGTTACAGCTTACAGCCTTCACTATATTTATTGTGCTCATATTATCAATTCGCATAGAGTTGGACAGACATAGTTACGTACGTTGCCAATATTTTTTGGCATAATATTTAGCCCTTTCCCTAGTGTTTTTTTTTCCAAGAATAAATTTAGTTCGTAATTGCTTATAATACATTACTACTTTGCATTTGAAATCAATTCAAATAGTATCAATATTGTAAATATCCCTTCCTAATGTAACAGGGGTACAAAATGTCACAAAATGGTGAGCAAATAGAAGCCATATTTACAAAGATAAAAATCTATAATTTTTGTTGAGCTGGACATACAGCTTTAATATTATTTTTTATATATGCTCATACCGGTATGTAGTACTTACTAAAAATAATATCATTCTGTGTGAATGCTGTTATCATTGAAAAAGCTAGAGCTCCAAAATTGGGAATGTCAAATGTTGCGCTTTACTGTGGAAAGACTCAGCAATGTTTTTGTCTGTGCATGGAGGTATAAAATGCGAGACTCCAGAAGGTGAGCCTTAAACTAGATGAGTCGGTTGATCATAGATTTATTGTACTGACGAACTGCCCATTTAATTTTTCAGTGAGTTTGCGAATTTTGTATAAGTTTCAAAACCTTAAGTCTTAATACCCAATCAAAACCTTAAGTCTCAACACCCAAGCAATTTTTTCAATACCATTTTTTTTCTTTGATACTTTATGGCAATGCTTTGCATAGTCAGACAATCACTGTAATTTTATCCAGATCACTAAATAATGGTCATATAGAGCAGTTTTTAAATCATGTAAAAAATAAAAAAGAGGAACAATCATGGCCAATGATTAGACTTTGATGATTTTTTCACGACATGTTGTGCAAGTTTTGTTCCAAGAACTCTATTTGTTGTTTGTGTCATAATAAAAGTTAAAAATAAACAGAAGTTTGTTTGTCCCTGTCTATTGAATAAATAGAAGGGTCAATATATTCACCAGCATTCATGAAATTTAGATCTGAACATAGTTAAGACCAACTTTTGTTTAATACATATTATTTTAATTGAAGGACAGACAACTTTCACAAAGGACCTGGAGTTATTTTGTGCTCCTGGTCTTTATTATCTGCAGCTATAAAATTGGCAGAAAGTGTGCTCAGCAGCTTATCTGTTGAGGAATTAAAGTGTATGTACAACAGCCCTGGCCTAACATGTGGATAATAAAGTACAAATGTTATTGAAAATAGGTTTTGTGCAATTTGTATGTGAAATTGATTTGTTTGGTGTGGCTAATAAAAGTTGCTTGTGGCTAAAAAAATTTTGATCATTTTAGCCACACTAACAGACTGTGGCTACAAAGAAAAAATTCCTAGCGCTAACACTGAGAAGCCCAACTTTCAAAGTAGTGTTCAAGACGTGCTACATATGCTTTAGCAGTTTCAAACTTCTCCTGTTTAAAACAAACCCTCCCCCCTCATTAAATTGGTACCGCTTCAACAAGGCTTCTTTTAATATATTATATTAGCATCAGCTGCTGGCATTGACGAACAAACAAACAACGCTTTCCCACTCAGCAAAGCACAAAAACTGGTTGCCCAAGTTTGCTCTGGCCAACCTTGGCTGGTTGCAAATTTCTCAAAACAAAATAGATATCCATCAATTTCATCCGCAGCTTCATTAAATGCAGGCAATTTAGAAGCACTAGCTTTAACCTGATATGCTGTAGCAGTAAGAGCAGGAATTTCCTCCCCTCTTGTGGTTCGGATTTGTAAGCTGACGAATTCAATTTTTCCATTCGCTCAATATGTTCACGCTCTTCCCTATCTTTCTGAAGTAGAAATTCATGATCCTCTAACGTCTTTCTCCTTTTGCAGGGCTCCCGCTACCTATTCGCCAATTTGCCAAATGCGAAAGAAAGTTAAAAATGGCTACAAAAATTCCTGTTTGGCGAATGTAGTGGCTATTAAATTCGTAGACCTCCTCAACAGAAAACTACACCTAACAATAAAATGTTGTAAGATGTTGAAACAGTTTACCCTCCTTCCTACAAAGTTGCAATGTATTGAAACAGTTAAATCTCCTTTCTACAAAGTAACAAATTTCCTGGTACGTAAAACCATAGACTCTCGAGAAAAACGGGACAGGCAACTCCGATAGAGAACAAAGGGTCTAT
>LD354737.1:5220-15383 GCA_001465055.1 Ptychodera flava
ATTTTCTATTTGATGGACAATAAATACATGTGTAATCAATGCCAACAATCCAGTTTAAGTAATTTGGTTTAGATTAGCCATTGTCCATTATATTACAATAGTTTGTAGCTAAATTTTCTCCCCTTCTGTATTATATAAGTTCACCGTTTCCTGTTTTAGATATTGTTGATCCTATTGAGTCCCGTCTCTTATTCTTAATTCACTTTCACACATATCAAGGTTGTTGATACTTAGAATCCACACTTGAACTTATGCTAGAGCAGTAACCAACCAGTTCAAATAACTTTCATTTATGTCCAAACAATTTGACTTTTTGCCAAATTTCACATTTATGGCAAATAATAAACAGTAAGGAGGTACAAAGGACGTCGGTGCCCCAGGGCCCCATGTTGTGAAACTAATCATCAACAGTTTTTATCATTGGTGGTTAATCACGTCTGGTCAACAACTCAACTAGCTGTCGAGTACCTGAAGTCTACAGAGCCTGCTGCAAAAGTGAAGGGGTTTTGAAAGGTATCGTACAGCACGCCATACATACAGATGATTATGATTTTTTGCTGAGTTATTTCCCATTAAGTGATATTATTTTAGTGTTTTTTGAGAATTTGGTAAGGAAAGCTACGACATTTGTTAATCAGTTCATGGAGGTAGCACATAAATAATAAAACGCGGATTTTGAATTTAGATGATGGGTTCGATGTACATACCGGTACTTCATAAGTTTATCGACATATAGTCACATAAATTTGGCAATTACCAACAAAATTCAGGGCTCCACATAACCTTTGGCACACTATCCCGGGTCTGGTATGTTTCCAGGAGCACTACAAATGTTAAATGGTAGTGAGACAGAACAGTGATTTAGGATAGGTACTAATGGACAGAACACAAAATAAACGTAAGTTTACAGTAATATTTTTCAGAAGCATATTTTTGAAGCATGTGACTAATGTGTGTTATGTAACTCATTCTCCCCCTCCCTGTGTTTAATTTGTTTTGAATAGGTCATTCCCCTCCATGACCTTAAATTCAGTTAGTCAAGTTTAATACCGTTTTTTTTTCTGACATAACTTGTGTCAAACTCTCTTATCACATAAATACTCGTTGAATTGTTATTTTGTTGAAAATACCAGTATAACAAAATACCTGCAGGTTGAACAATGTATTACAATATCATTACTCATCCCATCGTCCGCTCGCACGGCTCGTTAGCCAGACAGGAGTCTTCCACTAACCACGCCGTGCGGGATACCCCCACTATTTTGCGTTAAGGAGTTTGATGGAATTAGAAAATCAGGCGGACCAATCAGAGCACACGTTACACTCAAAGATAAAACCACGCCTCCAAACGACAACCACCGCACTGTTTGTGCACAGCTTTTCTCTCGATTTACTTACTGGTTTACTAGACTTGGTTCAAGTGCGTGATTGTGAACATGTAAGTTGGGTGAACGTCTGGAATGCAATGATCTGTGCTAGCTGTTTTCATGTGAAATGTGTGAGTAGGATTATGTGAACGCGTTGAGTGGGGTGAGCGCGATACAGGGGAGTTTTACCTGCAACAAACTAACTCACTACTGCTATAGCTGCACAGACTAAATAAAAACGCGTTCGATCGCTACCAAATTTTACAAGAGGAACTTTTACAAATCATTTTCTTTTTTGAAAATTCACCGACTTGAACCAAGTCTCTGGTTTACCTTCGTCCTGTGACACCCTAATGGCTCAAACGGAGATTTAGGAGTGGGAAGGCAATCTTGCCTGAGTTTAATACAGGATTTGATTGTCATGCATGGAAATCTGACTGCGTGGTGGGGATAAAGTTACGGGCGATTTTCTCGTCATTCAGAGATGTGGCGAAAAGTTCCGTTTCAGTGATCGTGGGTTACGAAATGTATGGCAACGCTTTGTATCGTGTGAAGCGTTAGATATCTCTCAAAGAAAAAAAATCAACGAATATGGCGATAGTGCAGAAGATGACTTTGAAAAAACTGACGCCTGTAGTCTATGAAATTCACCGATGAGCATATTGCTTACTGTGATGAATATTAAAGTGATTTTTTTCTGAACACCCAAACAAAATCCGGTTCTTTGATTTCCAGTTCTTGCATCTTTCACAAAGTCCTAGTCCATGTTTTCGAGCCATGCTTCTAGTTGTTTCTCCCGCGGCGTGTCGATGTTCTGTTCGGGTAAATCCTGTTCATCGTCTCACAACTTTTACAATTTTCCCAAAATATGAACAACAGAATAGCTGCCGGTCACGGTCGCGCCAGTTGACAGGACCACAATGTCTGAACAACGTCTGAGTAATGGGTTTATCGTGAAATTTTGAGATAAAAAATTGGAAGAGTGGTTTAACAGATTTGCTTCGGTGGGAAGAACATTTCTATTTCGCGCCACGATCTTTTGAGTGTGGCGGGTTGATGTTTTCACCTGACAAGTTGAGCGACAGCTGGGAATATCTTGCAGTAAGACGCGCTGGCGGCTGGGCCTTTGTTTTGACGTTTTGAACACATTAGTTATTTCAGGAGTAGATTTCACTAGCATGAAATGTAAACAGTGACCACGAATACTTGTAAATGTAACACCAAGAAAAAAGTGGGAAAAGACCTATACTACAACATTCGTAGTAACCGATTATCTGATTGGCTATTTACTGGTCACATACAGTCGTGTGGTGGCGCTTTAAAAAACACGATCTAGGGGGTCTATCAGCCAAGGTCTGATTTCGGGAAGCATCCAGCTGCCCGTAGCGGAGACCTTGGCAAGCGAAGATGTACTCATCCTTGCTCTGAGTGGAGTCTCCTGCGAAGCAGTATGGATTTTTGCTATGGTTACTGGAATAATATTGAGGAGATACCAAAATAATCTATTTTTCTAAGTTCTAAATTCATAATCAATCAAAAATAGCATCACTGATTAAATATAATCTGACACAGAAGATAATATGGTATTTACAATTGCTGTTGTGTCTACTAGGGTATATTATATTTGTAACGTTCAAGGAAATCTGCAGCATTCTTGAAACTGAGTTTTGACTCAGACCTAAGTTTATGTATAAAACATTTTACAACTGTCACTCGATCACTTATAACTTGCATGAAATCAAACTGGCATTTATTGTTAATCATGACATAAACAGTTACAAAAACGTTTGTCAAATACTTTAGGGGCAACTGTCATTGTGAGGGTTATGAATTCTTTCAACATCAAGTGTATTTAAGGAGATAATTAATAGATTACTGCACTACTACAATGACCATGTCCTCAACTTCAAATGCTACCATTTAAGTATAATGTTGCTGACTTTTTGTTTTGTTTTGACACATAGACAAAGGTTTTGAAGGTAATCCAAGGTGGTGAAAGCACGCCCATTAAATATCAGTTTTCACCATTACATTAAATTATGTATTTTAAATCTGCTTTATTTATATTCGAAATCCTTGGTATTATAAGAGAGATAAAACAAGTACAAAAGTACAAAATACATTTAATCAACTGTATTTTCTTTGTTAATCATGACCATGGGAGATCAGAGACTCAAAACTGATAGGTTAATTGCCTCCAGCTTTTTTACTCTACCGAATGCCGGAATCATTTGAAATTTATCAAACTTTTTCGGGCTGACCATGTTTCAGAATGACATTTTGGTCATAATGTATTAGCAGCTATCCCTCATGAAATATTTTTGTACAATAAGTCCACTTCCTTATATGAAGATGGTTTTTATTGGACATATATCACACTATGCAGAATAAATGATAATTTGGTCAAAAGAGAAGTGGTGAAAATCCGATATTTAGAAATAACATTACATTCTTTTTCAAGAAAATCAACAAGGGAGCCTAAAAGTATCCTTAACAGGTTGCTTTTTGATGAAAACTTTGACATACATAGTAAACATATTATACTGGATGGAAAAGACAATATCATACCTTAGTTGTTATGACTTTGAAATTTCCACAGACAAAAATAGACGCCAGATCTGCTGAACTTCCAATCAATGCAGATTAGTCCAGTGAAGCTCCGAGTAAAAGAATCAAAAAGTATACAAGTATCCCTGGCTATGGTAAAATTTGACTCAAAAGGAGTTTGGAATGTTGCTGCGCTTGCGCAAAACAAGTAGGCATGCAACACTGAAGTCACGTGATTAACAATACACTTATTGTGCTGCACTGTGGAAACAGTAAAGAAACAGGTTAAGAGTTCAGCCTTTGCTGACCTTATTTGCCTGTCATGATTGTTGTGTACTCAAATGACCTTGGTAAATCATTGCGTCTGGAAGGAACACCTTCAGGAACCAGATTATCAGTAGAACCAGTTAAACAAGACATTAAAAAAGACATTCCTGGCAAATTGTTCAACACAAAGTAACGTTGCACATACAGAGCCACTGTTCAAATTCCTACTCTCTGGCGAAAATAACAGTCATCATTGGTGAAATCTATTTAGAGCAAAATCATATATGACACCACTTTACCTGCAAGCATATTCACAAGTCAATGCTTGGCAATCTTCCAATCTTCCAAGTGTTCCTTCCACAGGAATGGGAATTACCTTATTGACAACTTGACATTTTCAATATAAACAAATTTATTCAGAACAAATTCAGAATAGATTTCAAAATTCTGTATTCTGAAAATTTATTAATCCTATTTGTGTAGATTGAATAGCATGAGAAATTAATACTTAAATGTTTACAAATGTGACTTTAGTTTCAAATTTGTAAATTTATAAATTGCGCAACACCTTTCGGATTACGAGTGACCCATGTAAAATATAGTTGAACGTTCCAGAATCAGAAATTACGGCTGATTTTTCAAAAGATCAGAACAACAACTGAAACTGCAGTTGAACATTCTCTTGAGAACATCAGCTTATTTTTTTCTTGAGATGCTAGGAAAATTCCAATGGGTTTATCCCATATTACCTGAAGAGAAACATTTTTCAGCCTACAGATATCTACAAATGACTATTAAAGACTGTTTATACTTATGATTCCACCATTCTGTTCAGATTAATTTTGAAATCTTGTTTATAACAGTTTACATAATTTTTATATGAACGTTGTCTTTGCAGCCACTTTTCTTCACATATGTGCTCATCAATTTTCGCCCGCATTCAGATAATATCATGTACTCTGAAAACTAAGCACAACATGCAATAATTTGCTTGTGAGAAATAAGTGTAAAAACTTTCACAACAATGTTTTTGGCAAAAACCCATTGTGCTCAATCGTGATCTGTATACAGACAATTGTCTTGAACAGGTCAGCCTGTAAACAGCCATACCCAAATACATTCATCTCACGTACACTACTACATTCAGTTGAATACATCCACACACAACAGGGTAAGAATAGCCTCTGAAAACTCGGCACCATATCCAATAACATAAAAAGTTCAGTATAGTCTCTGAGCGCCACATGAGAAGAAAAGTGTACAGATGGGGAATTCTTAACTTTCAACACCATGTTATGGCCAAAACCCAAAATATTCGGTAGTGATGTGAAATGGATATTGGGGTGAATAGGTCAACTTTAAACCACCATGGCAAAATTCATTTATCACACGTACACAGCACTACGTTCACTTGAATACATTCACAAACAACATGTTAAATATAGACTCTATCTCTTTTGTGGACAAAGCTTGGTTCAGAAATTTCTTTCTCGCCTTTAACATCACTTGAAAATTGAAAATACTCCTTTCCTTTTATACCATATTCAATATCATATTGGACTTAAATGATAATATCACTGATAGCCTAGCCCTGGAAGTTATTGTTTACAGCAAAACCTGGTGAATTATTTCAGTCATCGATATTTAGTCAGATGAGTCACCAATTCAGCTGACTGAATACCACAAGTGTACAGGGCATATTGCCAAAATGAAATGCATTTGAAAACAATTGTACGGTAGCTTTGAAAACAAGATAATTACTTTTGCTTTAGTGAGAATGTTTCAGTGAATGTGAAGACATTTGTTGATCAGTTCATAGAGTCAGAAAACAGATGATTAACATGATTCTGAAGTATTGATGGTGGGTCATGATCCATACACATACTGCAACAATTTGTGGATGAGTCGCATGAAATTTACTGACTAATGATAAATTCAGGGTTCGACATAACCAAGCTTTGGCCCACAAACCAAGGTACAGTAAATTTCAAGGACCATTAAAAATGTTGAATGGTAGTCAGACAAGATTATGAGTTTTGATAGAAATTTAGGGATGATACAACAAATAAATAGAAGTTTACACTAATATTTTTCAAATGCATATTTTTGAAGCATGTGAGAAATGTGTTAAAATATCAATTTACGTGCAATTCTTATTTTGTTGAAAATATAACAAAATACTTGCACGTTTAGCAAATAATTATTCAAATATACTCATATCGTTGCTCTGACTGGAGGAGTGGTGTGGATGGTTGCTATGGTTATTAGAATAATGTTGTCGAGAAGCCAAGGGATATATTTTCAAAGGGATATAATTTCAGAAACAATAATAAAAAATGACATCATGATCAAATATAATCTGATACAGAAGATAAGATTGCATTGATATCTGCTGTCACAGTTGTACCTGTATTTCATGTGCATCTGGTTACATGCCCCTTACAAAATAGACTCTAGAGAATTATGTAAAGTTCTATACTATTATATATGTATTTATAGAAGATCAATGGAAGTTTATAAAGTCCTGGCATCATTTCTATAGAATATCCTACAGACATTAAAACAATATTCTATAGAATTCTGTAGTTTGAAGTTTTTTTACATAACATTTTTCATAAACGTGGTCTCATGGTACCTTTGGATATGAGACCATCAACCTCCCCCTCCCCTATCATGACCAAATTGACTGTCAGTATACAGTGATAAACCTTAATTACAATAGACAGCAATATGGGCTAAACTATCTCCACACACACGATTATTTTTTCCACTTATTCAGGATCATGCGTCCAAGGGACATTAGTGGTTAGGGTTATTGTTACGGCTAGGGAGTCGTCAAAGCTTTTGAAAATATTCTTACATATGCATTCACATGATCTCATACGTTTACCCATAACATTACCCTAACACTTACCAGGAATGCCCCGGGACGTGATCTGGAGACTTTCTTCCATTGACCCATTGCCACATTTCTTATAACACGTTTAACTTCGATGGTGGAAGCATTAATTCTTCAAATTGGAGATATTTGCAGCATGCAGTGTTCAATTGACACAGATAACAACAATTAAGAATTTTTTTGGTGTTTTAATCTGTTTCTCACAAAAGACTATACTTTGGCTCAAAAAACCGGGCAAAACACCTCTCATTAGATGTTAAAGTCCTAATTGGTGTTGCTTTCCACAATATACTTTAGCTTACAACATCTCCAAATTGTCAAATACAAGCTGTTCAGTGATTGATTGATGAAGGATCTTTTGTTTAGTAAGAGTTATTGAGAGCCTATGAAATGGTCCTGATTTCATTCCATTTCCATGTCACTTGATGATGTACTGTCATCGGAATCTGGTGGTAAACAAGCATAGCAGACCTCCTGACAAGAGGATAAGAAATACAAAGTTGCTATTCATAGACAAATTACTGTTAAAATAGAAATAAGATATGTATTCTGGATTTCTTCATGAAGTAGATGGGCAGTAGCACAAAGTGAGTTGTCAGGGGGGCGATAATGATGCACTGATATAGTTCTGTGTGTCTCATACATTGGTCATGTGATCAATTCTACCCTGCTATTTTGTGTTGAAAGTTTACAATGATCAGGTGACCAGTTTGAACCAATCATTAAACTTGTTTACATTTTTTGCTGAACACCTGCGCAATAGCTTCTAACAAAATCAAATCATGTTTAATCAAATTCAGAATCAGAAACAATAATTTTGTTGTAGAGTTTCATTAGTTTGATACGGTTTACTATACATAGCATATTCTTGCTACTTTTCAGTTTGCAGAATGTGACATTCATAGACCATATATTACATTTCAAGTATTTGTTACATGCATACTTGAAGAACACTGGGCTAAATCTTCCTTATGAAAAGGACGTTCTTAGGGAGCCTCCTACAGCTTCGTGAAACAGCTGAACCCCTTAGAATGATGTTAATTTATAAAGTTGTCTAGAGCGGACCCAGCCAACCACTTCAATCGTGCACCCCTTTATTCTTTCGTAACTGCTATCCACCTACCTTTATGTCTGCCAATGCTCTCAGTATTGCTTCATAACCTTTATAGCCAGTAGGTCTTCCCAACAACACGATTGTAACTAACTCAGGATAATTGGATGGTGAAGCAATATCTTTTAAATCTTCGAAAGTAAACTCATCTGCTTTCTTTTACGTTACACACTTGTTTCTATGAGCAGTTTGTAATATTTTGCGTCATTCAGCTATAGGGCACTGGACACTTTTGAGAAATTTGCAAACTATGAAGATCCAATTATCCCACATTAGTTCCAATCGTATTCAACACTCCCTGCAGTGTTTCAAAACATTATAGACCTACCTGTATGTCTTCCCAGCACTCTCTGCAGTAGGCCATGTTACAATTCTCAGATCCACAGTGATGTGTGTTGGCATCCTCTCTTTCCTTACAGATCAGACAGCGTTTCTTGCCAAGTCCAAGCAAAGCCAAACAACAACACAGCTTTGGAAAACTGTATCGGAGTGATGTCAGTATGCTGTGATCAGCCTGAATTGAAATATTGAGAATTGGATTCGGCGTATCATACCGTAGTCAGCTTTTATATATGTACAATGTCAGAGTGTTGCTGAGATATAAAGTAAAGTAAAGTAAAATAAAGTGAAGTACATTTTTCAACAACAATTGTCCTTGCAACCATTTGTGAGCTCACTATGTTTAGTAACCTGTCGGAAGTGGCACTTTTTTAGTGTTACTGTTTTGAGGCTAAACGTATCATGCTAGTGACATAAACGTGAAAATGTTAGTGACGAAGTCAACATGCGATGACATCCTAAACAAAATAACAATAAGCGTAGCATGAACAGAAAGGATGTGGTACTGGAATATTATTACAAACATTAGCAGATTAGCCATTCCATGTCTCAGACTGAAAGATTTTGTCGTGTGGGGGCACTCTAGGAGTGGAGCGAGAGGTCCTGGAGTGCCCTCACATAACTAAGTCTTTCAGTGTATCCACGTCTCTCACGTATAACGTATGTCTCAAAATTCTGTTAATTACGATTTCAGTCCAAACAAACAAACAATCAAGGGTACTGGGATACTTACCTCAAGAATTTCTTCCCGTGCCAGTCTTCTGACCTCTTTCTGCATATGTTTTAGAAAACCGATTCGTTTCTTTAAGTAGTCGTTGTACAGGAATAAAATTCGTTTTTTTTCTCTCTGAAATATAAATAGTATTTGCAAATGCACTGGGGTCTTTATTCAGCAGGTTGGTATTCGAGTCGACATCTCGATAAGTCCCACCAACATCCCCATTTCCCGTAGTATTGCAACAATTCCTTCCCATGCACACGCAGATTTGGCAAAGAACTATAAGCAGTTTACATTTGTTTGTCCTGTCAATCATTAAAATTCCTTTTCACCGTAAATCTGTCGCAAGGAGAGACAATATTTGGACAATTTGAGTTACATCAAATAAAACATACGACTCAGATCATTAAGAAATAAGATCGTGCCAATCTCATGAAATGTTCGTGACATCACAGTGTAAAACTTTAATGATTTGCCTAGTTGTTCAGAAGTTTCGTGGATTTTGAAAGTGCAATGTTAACTTATGTATTACTATATTATCTTATGTTTCTAAGTCTCAGAGAGAAATCAACCAATATCATATCAGGAATGATACGCTGCAAAAGGACATGAAATGATACATACGAAGTACAACAAACAAGGGGATTGTGAGGGGGGTGCAAAGTGCATCCTAAAATCACAGGGTGCAAATAAAAGTGACTGTTCGAGATTAAATCAGAAAGCCGTAAAGATGGAACGATTATCTTGAAACATGCTGTAGTTACCATGTCAACAGGCTATGAAACAGTTATTGGACTACATACCTTTTGGTAGAAGTAAGCACAGATAACACGTCGCAGTCTCAGGCCGTAGGCTTCCAGGTAGAGGAGGAACCAAACTACGAACCAACATCCAAATATGATATATAGAGTCGAT
>LD354738.1:7326-20182 GCA_001465055.1 Ptychodera flava
TATGGAGAACATGTGTGCTTCTTTTTTGTAGTCCTAGTTTTGACTATGTTCACATATGAGGGAATAGCGTCAATAAAGTTATTATTTTCGGCCATCACACGCTCCACGGTCATCCCCTTTTCTATGCGGAGTAACCGTACCGTGCACGCGCAAAGTCACCGTTGGTGGCGTTGAGGAATGGTTCCAGCTGTTCAAGCATTTGTTTGAAACTCGCTGCCTCATCCATACGTTTAAGACATATCTTTCGTCGCCCCATATCGTCCGACTACTCCCGACACGGAGGCACTATGCTCCCACCTACATAGTAAACGCAAGTTATCATAAATGCAGTTTGCAAGCGATCGCGAACCGATCATTTTGCGTTCCAGGCCAGGTAAGCTTAACAATCGTCAACTGTGATTTCATTTTATGTGCAAATAGTAATGAAAACAGACATGCATGGGTTGCCCAGGGGCAGAAATAACACCAGTTGTAATAGGTCAATGCATTAGCGAACGATACTCTACTCCAAACATAGTCGCTTGTTGTTCGATACACGGTACGGTTGAAGGCCATTGTACGCATCTCCCTAGTATCGCTAATCCCCTATAAATCCATAGGACTTCGATGTGGGTGTTCGCCATGTATCGAACCACACAGTCGACACCGGCCTTCCCGAACCACAAGGGACTGTGATACCAGGGGTATAGAAACCGCGATTCACAGAACAGCAACAAACACTGGCACGATTTACTTGTCTTGTCAGTGGCTGCTCACCGGAAGTGACGTATCGACACTGGGACAGGAATAGTGTATAAAGTCGAGGGCAATGGTGTTTAACATCCAATGCAAGATGATGAAGCGATGTATGTTTTCAGCGCGATATTCATTCATTCCAATGTTGTAGTATGACCGTAAAATGTCAGTGGTTACATCTTGTATCCTGTAGTCCATCTTAAAATCATTCGCATATTTTTACTTAGGCTTCACATCCTGAACCTAAATAATTATATGTCAAATAAAATATTATTGATGTTGACTTTGGCACGCAGGGGTGGGTCACTGTTTATTGCGCATAGAAATTAGGGAGGGTCACTTTTTTCTTGCAAACACTTATTAAGGGTCACTACTTTATACACAGAGTCATTTTGAAAAACACCGGCCCTCCCTCCTGGTAATTTCTGTCCCATCCCTTATTTTGCTATTTCACCATTGTGTGGTTTTGCGATTTTGTCAATTATAATTAGCCCTATTACTTTTATTTTTGAACCTCATACACATGTTTCACAGAATTATGCTGTCGGTCTGGTTGATTATAAAACTTGTAGGCTGAGATCATCCTGGACGTTTCCAGTCAATTTTCTTTTGCCCCACATCTGCTGAATAGTCAGAGTCAACTTGAGTGTGCATTGACATGGCTGCAGTGCAGATACCACATACCTGTAGTCCAAAACAGTTTGTAAATGAGGAAACCCAATGGAAAGTAGTGTAATACACACGATTTAATGCTATTGTGCGAAACTTTATTTTACTTTCAAAACTTTTATTTTTCCATCCTACAAAATATCTTTTGGTCTATTTGTGTGTTTGCTGTGAGAAGAGTATCCCTACTAAAAGAATGGATTGCTCTGCTTGCAATTGAAATCAGTGGAATAGGGTAATGGAAATGAATAATGTCAAATCAGAAGGCCCAATTTGGAATGTTGGTAATTTTTCAATAATGGAAAATTTCCAAATTTGAATGGTGATTGTGACGTCATTTCCCTCAAGGGTCAGTTTATTAGAAGATTGCAGATGATGGTCTAGTGAAAGGTAAATTTTAGTTGTAACGAAATATTCCTAATTAAATTGAGTCCTGGTTCCAAGGTTAAACTTAACTGTTACACTGCTGTACATTTCTGTATGAAGTAAGTTACATGTACCTCTGCAGGATCATGTCAGTAATCTTTTGTGTATTTGTTTGTTTACTTATTTATGTATTTTACAGATATGACAGCCATTCATGGGAGCAATGGAGTTGACCCTACAACAGATAACTCTCCTGACAGTAGATCATACATCCAGTTGGAAGAGAGGGGATATTCAGATACAGTAATGAACTCACTGAATGGGTTACGTGAACAGGCCATCTTGACTGATGCTATAATTTGTGTTGAAGATCAAGAGATTCACTGCCACAAGGTAGTGCTGTCTAGCTGCAGTGATGTATTCTGTCAGATGTTCTCTACAAGTACAAACGACACAACTCATAGAATACACACAAGCATTGCCTCTGCAGATACAATGAGACAGCTGGTCAATTTTGTGTATAAAGGGAAAGTGGAAGTCCAAAGTAGTGAGTTGAAGAAGCTCCACTCAGCTTCGAAATATTTTGGAGTGTCCAGTCTGGGCAAATTGTGCGAAAGATTTCTGGGAATCTCCAGACATGAGCCTGATTTGAATTCTGTTAGAAATGGTGATGTTGAGGCTGGCAGACGACAAAATTCAGAAATACTCACTGATGCACCCAAGATGTCAGTATTTGATTCAGATACTCAGGCACACTCGGGAGAGAGGGTAAGGGTGAAAGAGGAGAACAAACTCGTTGAGGTTGGAGACAGAATGTACAGAAATGTGGTAAATTGTAATGAAGTCATTGATTGGGAATCTAGTTGTCATGGCAGTGATGCCGACAACTCTGTCTCAACACAGTGCTCGTCAACTACTAGTTTTGATGTTGGAAATGAAGGCCAATGTCAATCTGCTATAGGTGAAAGGTCAGATACTTACGGTACAAAAACATCTCATGAGAAAACAATATCAGTGAAAACAGAACATGTTCTTCGTGATGATCCTAAACACTGGCACTCACGTAGTTATCAAGATGGTGATACAGATTTTTACTCTGTGAGTGGTAGAGTAGCAACACATCAGTTGTCCGCTAATACATACAAGGATCTCGATGATGATAGTGATGATGACAACCAGCAGTTCTACATAGCAACAGAGCTGAATGACGATGCTACGGCAACAAGTGATTCATTTCAGGGAGAGAGAAGAGGAAGTACAGAACTGACCTCCATGGCAACAGAATGGATTGCCGCTGCCCAGGGAGGAAATAGTGATAGTGAAAACGCTTGGGAACTTCAGGACAGTAAACATGAGGAAGACTCTAAGACTGTATCTCACCAAAAGAAAAGTTCATCAGTAACTGGCTCTCCAGTAACAGGATTTACATGTGTCTACTCTAGTTTCAATAGAGCATATTACCCCAGAATAGATTATGAAAAGTCAACTGAAGTCAGTCAAGAAGTTGAACCTGTAAACAACCCAAATGAATGTGAAAAGCAAGCATCAGGAAGTGATATTTACAAAGTTTGCCGTATCTGTAATATAGTATTCACGTGCAGTAAGCTGTGGAAACTTCATCAAGACTTCCATAACAAGCCAGATTCCAGATATTGTGTCAGCTGCAAGGACTGTGGACAGCAATTCAAGTGTTTCTCATTATTTGAGTTTCACCAGAAACAACATCACTTAGGCTTGTCCAAGGACACATGCCCACTCTGTTACACCAAATTTTCAAGTTACATAAACGTGGTCAAACACTACAGATCAGCCCATTGTCATGGTGCTACTGCGACTGATGCTAAGTTGCAATCTTCCAGAGAAGGAAATGGGTCTAAAGATTCTGGGGAGCATGCCAAAACTGGTGCTAAGTGTAATTGTGTTCAGTGCCGAGGTTCCACACAGAGCTCTAAAGTAATCAACAGCAGAGTTTTGGTTAAAGGTGCCAATCGCAAAGATTGTGACCAGTTCTCACAGTCCACAACTCTACTCAACCTTCATCAAAAGCAGCATGAGTTGGGGTTGTCAAATCTAACTTGTCCCTTGTGCCTCCAGAATTTCTCAACGTTTAGTAGGTTAGAGACGCACTTCAAGATTGCCCACAATGAAGGAACGGCATCGCAAGATGGCAGCCATGATTCACCAGTAGCTGAATCTGAAAATAACCTGCAGCAAGACTCTGAACAACAATCTGAAAATGATGAGCAGCATGACAGAGAACTACACTCGCAATTTGAAATACTGCATTCTGACAATCAGAGTGGTGACATTTTTACAAATACATGTACTCAATTGGTTGCAAAGAAACAGCATTTCAGTTACACCAGCAAGTCAAAACATTTAATCACATGCAAACAATGTGGACAAAAATTCAGATCCTTCACATTGTTTAGCTTACATGAAAAGCAGCATGCATTGGGGCTATCAATTAAGACCTGCCCACTGTGTAGACAGACATTCTCAAATTTCTGTAATCTTGGAAGTCATTTTAGGACTGTCCACAATGACAAAATGATGACAGCTGATGAAAATTCTTTGACAGATGAATCTGGAAATAACACAGAGGTCTGTTCAGAACAAAGAGTAAGAATTGGTTTGTCTTGTGGTCAAAATAGTGATGGCTCAGCAAATGATGTAGTTTCTGACAGTCGTGGAAATGGAGACATCCAAACACATTGTAGTATTTTACACCCTTGCCAGAAGTGTGGACAAGTCTTCAAGAAGGTTGACACATTCAAAATGCATGAAAGACAGCATGAACTAGGATTATCCAATCTACAATGTCCACTCTGTGGCATAAAATTCTCAACATTTAGTAATTTAGGTAAACATTTCAAAAAACACAGAAACAAAGTGAGCACTTGGGCTCATAACAATGATTCAGAAATGAATGAATCTGAAAATTGCATGGAGGATGACTCTGAACAACCCCAGTCTGAAAATGACGTGCTGGATGAAATCAAACCACAGCCACAATTTGAAACACTGACTCCTGCCAATCAGAGTGATGGCATCGATACAAACACATGTAGTCAACCAGTTGCAAGTGAACAGCTTGTCGATGACCTCAGCATGTGACAACATGTATACACATGCCAACGGTGTGGACTGCAGTACGGGTCATTTCAACAGTTACGTTTGCATGAGAAACAGTGTGCACTGGGGCTATCCAATAGGACATGCACTCTGTGTAGACAGACATTCTCATGTTTGTCTAATCTTGAAACACATTTTGAGACTTTCCACAAAAACAAAATGACGACAGGAGATACAGATACTATGAAAGATGATTCTGGAAATGATCAAAAGGATTATTCAGAAGAAGAATCTCAGAGCGGTTTACAGTGCAGTCAGATTGTTGATGGCGCAGTCAATGAAGCGTGCTGTGACAGTCATGGATATGGAACTGTCATCATAAACCACAGATACCCGTACTGTTGCCAAAAATGTGGACAGCTGTTCAGGAAGGAAGCTTTATTCATGATGCATGAAAAACAGCATGAACTAGGATTATCCAATCTACAGTGTCCAATGTGTGGCCTGTTGTTCTCAACACATTTTAATCTTTGTAAACATTTCAAACAAGCCCACAGAGACAAATTGAGCAGTTTGGAGTGTGATGAAAATTCTCCAATGAATGAATCTGAGAATGATGTTGCCTTTGACCCAGAACAAGAAGCGCTTATTCAGGTACAACATGCAAGGTCTCTGAGTACATGCATTGATAAATCAGTAGATGGCTCGTGGAATGATGGAGGAAGTCAAAAGGATGTAGAGCATTCCAACTCTGATTAAGATGATGTACAAGCAGTTATACCAGTCTGCCAATCCTTCAAATTCCAAATATTCTCCGTGAAAACTTGAAATCCAGTCACTTGGTGGACCCCTCAAGCTGTGTAGCACACTGAATGAATATGCCGCCTGCAGTGCTCTCACAAAGTTATCTGTGAACAGTGTATTTCTGTTTATGTTGCTCTTTGTCTGAAATTAAAGAAATGGTGTCACTTGCCTTGGGAATTTCCAAAAACTCATCTTTTTGACATTTCACTGGATGTAAACTTTAAATGAAATGTTGCTATCATTATTGTAGTATGCAAATAGTCTTATTAAACTCACCTTGCGCACATGCTCAATTAACAGCCTTCACTCCTTAAACTTTTTAGCTCACATCTGGTATGTGTATACATACAACGGAGCTTATATGGTGAGTCAGTCTAATTCGCATCTCATTTGCATGCATGTTAGTATGTATGTCCGTCCACATTAAAAACTCAAAAACCATAGCACGTACCATCCTAGTATTTTTGTACAGGTGCACCCAGGGATGAAGATATGAATTTGTTCAAATAAGCATGTTTGTGTAAAAAATATTCAAATAAAGTAAAAAGTAGGCAAAATCATGCAAATTGCTTATGTTCTGTAACAACAAGCCAGATTTGGTTGAAACTTTGTATGCAGATTCCTTAAGGTGATGTTAATCAGACCTTTTCAAATTGTGGTGAATTTTTCATATTTTAATTTTTATGGCAATTTTCCCATTTTTCACAAAAAATCTGTTCTGAAGTCACTTGTCTAATTGTTTGGAAACTGTATGCATGATCCTAAAGTTGATTTCTGTCAGATATGTTCAAATGGTGTCAAATATTCATCTTCTCTGAAACCACTTATCAATTGCTTTTAAACTTATTATGCATGTTTCTAAGGTAAACCTTAGTTATAACTGTGGGATAGAGTGTCATCTAACCTCTACGATTTCTAATCTGGTTGAATCAATTTAGGAATTCCCTGCCCCGTCCACCCTGTAATTTCCTTGACTAAGTTCTACAACAGTGCAAAATTATGTAAAATTTCTGGAACAAAGAGACTGTTGCACATGTAATTGGCAGAAAGCGGAGAACACTGTACAAGTAGAGGCATTTTCTTGAATATGTGGACAAATTCTAGTAACTTTTGAATGTTTTGTGATTCCTTTCAATCGTTTATACTGAATTTTTTACAGGTTTTTGTATAAGTCTTAAAGGTATACTGTCACCTGTTCCAGTTTTGCAACAGTTACCATGGGAAGAGAAAATCTAACCAATCACAGATTTTAAGCGGGTGGCCACTTTTTAAAAACAGCGCCCTCACATGGGCATTTTGAGTACCAAGGAACGCCCTTTTGACCATATATGGGATATTTAGATTACATGTGACTGTATACCTTTAACTATTAGAAACAGACCTTTGATACAAAGCCATCACAGATTTTTTTGTTTCATACTGACGCAAACCACAGCCTGCAAAAGTCCATGACACTTGCGAACAGTGTGTATGCATTTTTTTTTCGATCGTGATCATAATGCAACCATAATGTGTCGTCCCTTTCAAGCTTTATCTAGAGGGACAACGTTACCCAATTAATGAAAAAAATTGTTTAGTGTTTCTAAAGTGAACAAGTTGTAATGTTTTGTGATATTCTGAAAATAACAACCCACAAACGTCATGTTTTTGAACGATCACAATGCGGCTGTCATAGGATTGTGGGGTAGCGACATTGATAGAACGGCCAGTTGAACATTGTCGGATTTTACCAAGCTGGAGCATTGTCATCTCTGAACAGGAGTTTTGCTATCTTAATCATAGGACCTATCTGATAGTTTATTACCGTAAAATGTTGACAGGGAGCAAAATGTGTGAATGTTTGAAAGACGGTATGAAATAAATTGAAATTGATTTTTAGTTACATCCAAAATCTGAGCTGTCCACATTGCTTTTCAATGAAAAAAGTTACATGCGTCCAGACTTGTGAAAGCAAGAGTGACCACGAAATCAATTTTTGTCACAGTTTAGTTGCCCGTCAGTAGTCCAGAAACGCTTATTTGGATAGTCCTGTTGGAGCTTTGTCTCCGCATGGACAAGTGACCTGAAAGTGATCTTTAGGAACAAAAGACATGTTACTTACAACTGTTCAGTCTTCTATATTCTTCGTGCATTCACGGTAGGATGAGACCACACTTACTCTACTAACATTGAATACGTTACGTTATTTCGCCAGAAGACTAAAAAATTGTAAATGTGTCTGTTGTTCTTTCAGTATGGATCATCCGAACACGGAGAGGCATTATTTAATTAAAAGTGACGGTCGGCCATGATTTGGTCCAAGTTTTTAACCGGGATCCCTCCACAAAATTTTAACATGCCTTGGGACAACTAGATATAAATAACCATAATTTGACTCTGCTGATATGCTGTTGTTGGCCGAGTGGTTTCTAGCATCAATCTGTGGCATACCCAAATGTTGAGGTGTCCAAGAGCCGACAATCAGAAATTGCTTCTTATGCGTGTCAGCCAGCGCCTTAAGTAAGGAGAGTACCATTTGATACCCTTGGGGAGGGGTTGGAAGATTTTTGGGGATTCCAAAAAGTTCCCTGTGAAAAAATCCAGCCGGAGATGACAGGAAAAATAAAAGAACTTTGCAAGCGGACTTAGAGTAAAAACAATGCCCTGAGTTACCTTATCTGCTTACCTTTCATTTTCTGTGTACCTTCGGACATCCTGTCATCACAACGTCTGATTTCATTGCGTTATCTCGGCAAACCTTCACATCTATAATACTTTTTCTTATTGCTTTACATGTACCCAGTTTTTCAATTTTACATTTTTACCATTGTTATCTTCAGCGCTGCTACAGGTCTCTCCTCCCCACCCACTAAGATTTCCTTGATTACTAGTGCTCATTATTCAGCGTGTCCACATTGCCCACACCGTACATCTGATGCCCAAAATCCATTGCATATGGTCCCAAAGAACATCATCGTACAACTCTTGGCAATACAAGTAAAATACAACAGAGAAACACAATGAAATTTGTAAAAGTTTACAAAGTGTGTAAAAACAGTGAACCACTGCAAACTAGTAATAAACAAAGTGTATAATTCAGAGATTTCACTTTAATGGCAAGTGCTACAGCTTAATTTGCTGTATGGCACGTCAAAATATTTTAGACCGCGATATCTATCTATGCCCAGTGTCCGTTTTTAGGGTCTATGCCCCAGATAGTAACATTTCGAAATCGGCGTGTAGAGTCCATGATCCAGAGGACGAATTGCATCGGAGTTGATTGGTCGTGTTTTCTGCCATATTGCGTCATCAGTAATTTCTGACAGGGCTGGAGTATAACTTTAGCGACTATGCAGCAAATTTTCAACAGTTTAGACCAATTGTGACAGAAAGCAGTGAGTAATAACAGATGTCAGAGTAAGTCAAGGGTGGTTAAACGATACGATATCGCCGGAGTAACAAATCCGCCGTCGGCATGAAAGGATCGAATTCTTGACAACCATGGGCCAGACATCATCAACAGTCAGTTTGTGATACATAAAATGGTTCCCGGCCCACCCTAGACTGTCGATAGTCCCTCGTGCCTTTCCTTTTCTTTTCTATTATTGGTATACGGTAGTCGCTCGCATATACGTGGTGGGAGTTCGCAAGCGTATCCCCGAAGCACAGGCGCCAATGGGTAAGGTAGTCTGCCAGATCGATCGATTTTCTGCTCGATCTATCGATTCCGTACTCAATCTGCATGCCACTGAGTATTTAGATAGCAGTAGCGGGCAGATAGAGTACGGGATCGATAGATCAAGCAGGAAATCGGTCGATCTAGCATACTACCCAGCCCACTGCCGCCTGTGCCCCGAAGGCGCGAGTCGGGAATGCCGAAGACAGACATAGAAGACCCTTGACTCGGCCTACACTAATCGACGGTTCCGGAACGGAATGGCCATACAAAATGGATATTTGTTACTCGGAATTTTTATTTGATTTAAGATTTGCTGTTAATGTTGTCGTTTTCTTCTTTTTAACCTACAATTATATTATTTGCATTTTCAAAACTGAAATTTAATATAGAGCTAATGTACAAATGATTGTACCGTTAGGATAGTCAAGTTTTTCCAAAGTGACGTGTAAAATGATGTTCCTGGATTAAGTGCGATATTTTTTTGTACAAGATCCAGAGCAGCACATGTCCGGGTCTTTTCAGACTTAAGCTTATTTTAAATGATAGAAAATCACATTATTTTCGCGAATGATTTTGGTCTAACCCAGTTGTCTGAGGGGTTAACAATAGCTGTCATGCTAAATAGATAACACGATTGGAACTCATTTTGGAGAATATGATCTTTTAATCGTTCAAATTTATCAAAAGTGTTAGGTGCCTTGAAAAGTAGATGAGCTTAAATTCGCTGACTATATCATCATTACTGCAATATCTTATTCTCCCCAAGATTTGTTGGTTCACTTGCAATGCTTTTACCACCCATAACAAAGTAAATCCTTAAACAGTAGTAGTGTACTTTAGATGTAAGACCTAGGTATATATAGATACACCTGTAAGTTCTAGATGAAAATTGGCAATATCGTGATCATGGAGTGCGTTTTGGAATGAAAGGCTGAAAAACACACTTCTATTTTATTCATTAAAAACGACCAGAAGTTAAGACATGTTCCAGAAACTTGAGTTCCATGATTTGATGTAACAGTCACGTGTTCGCTTCACATTAAACGGTGGAAACATATTCAGACAACACAAGTGTTTCCAAATTACCAGCTTCGGATATGGTTCGGGTGATTGTATCGGCCTGTCGGTGACTTCGTCTGCCGAAATAAGTGTCTACCGCCCCCAACGAAAAGGCACAAGCAGTGCAGACAGCGTAGGCACCCACCACGACCCAAAATGCCTGTTCATAACCTCCGTATTTGTCTCGCATGTATCCTGGAAAAAAGCAAACAAGACTGTGATGAAATATCATCACTTTCATAGATAAACCTGTGCACGACACATCATTCGCTAATGACGTGTGGGACTTCAAGTGACAAATACTCTCACCAGGTCGATATGAAAGTTATAGGATGTCTCAGAAGAGAGGGAAGCGATACCGGCCGAGTTTAAAGTAATTAATTAGGGCTCGACCATTTGGTTGCAGGAGGGTGGCCACAATGTAAAAATCTGCAGAGTGCAAATTGCTACTTTTTTGCAGTGACTTTCGTATTTATCTATGAAAAATATTCACATTGACCTAGTTTAAGAATACAAGGTAGTTTAAATTGGAGGAAAGAGTGTGCATATAGTGTAAAATCCGAAAGAAAATTGTTAAATGTCGAGTGTGAAAAATGAATTTGCACGTCAAAAACTAACCCCCCAAAGGATCCATTGGTTTCCCCTTAAAGTCACCATTTGCCGATATTGCTATATGTACATCTACAGGTATATGCATAGTTGCAGTGGGTACATGTAGGGAAGTCGTGTGATAGGATGGGATAGAGGGGATGACTTGTTGGTGTCAATGAAATTGGTCAGAAAAATGGTTGGATAATTATTAGATAGGCGTAATGGTCAGGTATTAGAGGAAAGTTAAAGGTCAGTGGAGATAGATGAATTGCATAAGGGAACTTTCATTCATTATGAAGGGGTGGACCGGAGGAATTTTGAAGGGTCATATTCTAGAAACCTAAGGGTGAGGGTCAATTTTGCAAAATTTATACTTTTAAAGTTAAGACAAATTATGAATATTCTCATCCAACTTTTAAGGTAGGCGCCTCGAAAGTGAAAGACTTAAACCTTTGCTCAATCTTTCTTCATCGAAGCTTTCAACCATTCTCTTTCAAAATCAAGAATAAAAATCGGGGGTCACCATGCAAATTTTGGAACAAGAGGAAAAAAACTAAAGATTTACCGATATTTGAAATTTAAAATGACCACCATCCCTGTGTTAACGCTATGGAGAGAAATAAAACTTTTTGAATTTCGAAAAACTAAGACGATGGAAAGTTTTCTTACACCAAGAGCTTTGAAATGAACCCCCACAAGTGATATATCAGAAGAGAATTGTAAAAGTTTGAGAGTCTGAATATCTGTACCCGAGGTGCGTTCTCCCTTCAAAAATAAATGAAAGCTCCCTAAGGGCGGACAAGAATGACACTTTTTGATGGAAGCAGGTATTAATGTGAAGGTATTTTCAGCAAGTTAGCTTTGAAGGCATGTATTGCCAAGATAATTTGATGTAAGTTATTGACGTTGTGTCGCGAGCAATACTTCGATGGAGTAATAGTTGATGGAACAGTAAATGTTCCTCGAAATTGTCTCTGCTGCTTACATATTATGCAAATTTCTTTTTAGCCGAACCTGTGATTATACAAATAACGGACGACGCGCTGACCATTAACGTTTATCTATGGGCAAGGGCGAGAGGAAAGCCAAGGCAATGTAACATACGACTTTTAGGGGAAATGGGTTAGAAGTCTGTCTCGCAGCCCTGTGTTGGCTACACAGCGTGTCCCTCTCCAGTCCTGAGAGTAGCCAGTAAGGCCTGGTTTCCCAACCCGTTGAACATGGGTCATTTCAGGCAAGACCATAATTATCAGTGTTTTGGTCATGCATTAGAAGCTGGTAGCGAACCCGGGGCCGTGAGAGCGTTTTTTAGAGTGTTTAGCAAGGGCCTTCTCGTTTGGGGTGGGCCGAGGGGGTTCGAGGTCAAACGCAATGAGTGTTTGTTTGCCACATTATCCATGGCCTCATACCTGCCAAGGGCGATACCAACAAAGCAGCCACTCCTTGTCCTTGAATCACCATCGAAGTTCCATGTGGAATTTTGTCCTTGCCGTGGAAATAGTTGACGACAACAGGGGTGAGAAGAAGATAGCCTCCCATACATATTCCGAACACTGTTATGTAAAATAGCTGGGCTAAATACCCAACAAGACGAAAGTAAGTATGATATAGGTGTCAATGGTGAGTCGATGATTTTTAAAGAGTTTTACACATACAGAGATAAGAGGCATGTCTACAGGGTTTGGCTCTTTCGTCAAAACGCGGTCAGTTATTTCACTAGAAAGTAAAGGGACAATTAGTAGTTTATCGGGTTTAAGAGTGAAGTATTCAATTTGCATCTCGCACATGCGCAAGAGTCGACATTTCCTCCTGAAGGCGACGTTTCAAAATAAATATTTATGAATATTGCTTATGAAAGAGGCACTCCCACTTGGTAACATTTTTAAAACACATTTTTTTTAA
>LD354738.1:39640-50624 GCA_001465055.1 Ptychodera flava
TTTTCGATTCGCAAGTTTGGCTAACTTTTGCCAAAATCTTCTCGCCAAACGCTACTTTTTTCTCGCATTTGCGATTTGGCGAGCGGGCAGCGGAAACACTGAATGTAATAAGAACACAAGCCATAATTGTAATAGATGGTATTAACACCAATAAATGTAATACTTATCAACCACAAATGTAATAAATCTATATTGTCATCGCAATTTAAGAATTAGCCCTTAAATGTTTATCTTTTTTATGAAGGGAAAGCAACTCCACACATCGTTCATATCTTGGTTGTTTGTGTTTAGTGTATTTTGTGTATTTTGAAAGTATTTTACGTTCGCTGTTCTGTGTACGGAGCTGATTAGGCACGGCGAGACACAGCTGTAATCTGAGTGTCAGTGTACAGTCTCTACACCAGAGTGGATAACACTGTGATCCTTTGACGCTATTTCCAAAGTTGCTGAACTTTCTTCATCAGTCGCCTCAAATTCATCTTCAGAGGATAAATTATGTGGAATAATTCATAGATTGTATGTATCCCTATGTTGTCCCACTTGAAGTTTGTTCCTTCACTGGGAAACTAGGATGTGTAATTTTGTTCTACTGTGTTCAAGGTAGTGTTCGTATTGTGTTTATTGGATTGAAATAATAGATATATTTCCCCTCGACATGTTTTCTATTATAAGGTTATATGTTTCCCTGTTGTTTGTTCTGAGTCGTTTTGTGTTTCGGAAAGGAAACCAAGTGTCACGAGAGTATGCAATAACACTGGACTTATTATAGTTTATTGAGGGGGTGCTGCACCCAACACAGCATATTTTGCTCAAAAATCACGTTTTTGCAAATATTCATTCAGTTTTAATTAATATGTTAATCCAAGATTGAAATGTTGGCGGGGTTCACCTTATAGCTTGTCAACTTGAGCAGTCGTAAGTTGCATGATAAAGAAGAGTTAATTTATGCAAATGTATGCAAATCACCCGATTTCCTGGCTTCTTTTTCCTCCCAATTTCAAAATTTCCAAAGAATTTAACTCCACTCTGGCTGGGTCAAATTTCTGACATTTTTACATTATGTTCTCTAAATGCTCTTTAAAAAAGGACTATTTTGTTTGGCAATAAAGTTCTTACATTTTAAATAAATTTTACTAATTATGATTTCAATCACTTTTTTTGAATGTCAGTTTTTCAACCCTTGCCATTTTGAATGAGGATAGATAATGCAAAATAAAATAGTCGTTTTTTTTCTACATATACTCTTCAAGTTAAATGTTACATTTCAGAAAATAGTGTCAAGTTTTTTACTTAAATTAATTTTTATCATTAATACCAAATTGATGTTTTTTACCCTAAATATACACCCACTTCATCTTTCGAGTAAACTGCTGCTACCATACTAAACTTCAGAGTCTCTGCTTTTTGAAAATATATAGTATGAGGGGGTTTCCTTGTCATCTTTGATAAGAAATATTGCTTTGAAAAAACTGTGTTGGCAACATGCAGCTCCACCTTAATTTCACATGCATTTATAATAAAATGATCAATGCAATTTCAAGTTTATTACATTATGGTGGATCCGAGATTACATTTATGGTTAATTTGTTATTTAAATTTGTGGTTCCGGGTTGTTACATTAATGGTTGGCTGTTTTATTACCTTAGTGGTTGATTTTATTACAATTGTGGCTAATATTACATTTATGAATGTTGCAGCTTTGACCACAGACGCTGGTGTGTAGCAGTCTTATTAAAACCCGATAAAGAGTCTTATAAGCAATCGTATCGTGGCCTTCGTTTCTGCGGCACTCCCGTCTCTACATAATGCGACTGCGTAGAGGACCGACCAATCCCTGCGTCGGATTTTCATTCAGATTGTGGTGTGTAGTTTGAAGAGTAAAGAATACTTATTGTCTTCAAGGAGGTTCAACAGACCCTGCTTAAGCATAGGTCCTCATTGTATAACTTCTGCGGTGGCAAAGTCGTAGAGGTTTTTGAAATACCAGTCACATTATTTAAAACGCGTTTATTCATTTTCAAAGTACGCTTATGGCTAAGCTTATGGTTGTGCTGAAAAGAAAGTCAGCTCTAATGATATGTTACCACAATTTTATTAACAATATTCATGTTTTATTAAGACTGATCTTTTTTCAGAAGATTTCTGTTACTTCCACAGTGAGTGCTATGTCATGCTCTATTTTCTTTGAAGTTAAAGAGGACGAGTTTCGGTTTACAGTGCATTAAAATTATGTGTAAAGGCCGGCAGCACATTCTTTTTTTGCCATGTTCACCAAATTTTAACTCGACTTTCGTAGTGTACTTAGACGAAACAGCTACGTGATTGCTTCCATCAAACTGTTGATATAAATTCAGACAGCTCAAGTATTTCCGAATTACAAGTTTCGGATGCAGTAAAAGTGATTGCATCGGCCTGTCTTTGGTGTCGTCTGCCGCAGTGAGTGTCTACTGTCCGTAACAAAAAGGCAGAAACAGAAGCTATAGAGTAGGCACAAATCACAAGCCAAAATGCTTGTTCATATTCTCCATATTTGTCTCGCATATACCCTAAAACAGAAACAGAAAAAAAGAGCAGCAGTAATTGGTCGTTGTGTTCGATATACATGATACATCTGCACGGCATGTTTTGCGAGAACGTGCACGTGGTGTATACATCTTTGGAGCGATTAACAAATCCCATGGGACACAAATACACGCCGTCACCTTATAATGGCCAGTCAATACCGCCAAAGAGAACACATTTGGTAAACTCTTTGAGTGGTAAAATTGAAGAACAAAACAGAAGAGCTCCAGTGTTATTGGATGGAGGGATGAATCGGATGAGGGTAGATGAGGATGGCTAGGTGGATTCTCAGTATATACTTGGTCAGATGTGTGTATTTCGGTTTGGACATTCCAAATTGTATTGCGTAATTGTCGTTTCTATAGTTGCTGAATTTTATTTTTAAAAACAAATCATAAAATTGGCTTCGAGTAGTTTCCACAATGCCTTATTTCATCGTAAGAAGTGGTGATCATGTTCTATTAATCAACATAAAACAATAAACGTTTTTGAAAAGAATGTTTATCGCTTGATTCTGTCCTATGATGTATACTCGCACGTCTCGTCAATCGATTTATGAAATCACCAGTAGTCCTTGCTGATCAGAATAAAAGGAATCCACTCAAATCCATTACAGTCTTGCTCAAATAATCCGATCAGGATGAACAGTAGTAATTTCCTCCGAGCTTATTATTAGACGGATTTATAGTCTATTAACTAATAGATCTACGCTAATGACCTGGCACTTTCATCACGCCATTTACCTGCTAAAGGTGATACCAACAAGGCAGTTACCCCTTGTACCTGAAACACCATGGCAGTACCGTGCCCAATTTTGTCTTTTCCGTGCAAATAACTTACGACAATCGGTATCAGGATAATATAGCCTCCCAAGCTCATGCCGAACACCATTATGTAAAATAGCTGGCCTGTTGACAAATACAGCAAGGTCGGTAAAAATAGATAGCACGTGTTCAGAACAATGTTTGTTACTGATTTTTCGTGATCGTTTCACATCAAAAAATATTTTCAAATCAAGGCATTTTGTAAATCAAGGCATTACATGAGCCATGTGTTGACATAGATAAATTAACAAATAGACAAATAGACAAATAAATTCACACATAGAGATAGAAAGATAGATAAATACATAGATTAATACACACATGCATGCACGCACGCACATACATACATACATACATACATACATACATACATGCATGATGCATGCATGCATGCATGCACGAACGCACGCGCGCGCGCACACACACATACATACATACATACATACATACATACATACATACATACATACATACATACATACATACATACATACATACATACATACATACATACATACATACAGGTGCCGCCAACTAAGCTGTTCGTGCAAAAAGGTGTTCGTGCGAAGTTTTTCAGCGGGCGGGCAAATTTCAAAACTAATCAGCGGGCGGGGAGAAAATATCGATATTTACTGTGGGCGGGGAAGAAATTTCAATACTCTCAGCGGGCGGGGAGAAAATTTTTGACAGTGGGCACCGGAAAATACGTAGAGGGAGGGGAAAGCGGCGTGCTTGATAGAACTTGAGGAGAAATTATAAGCGCCTAACTTAGAGGGGAGCAATGTTCCAAGCATACTGCTAACTGCTCGCACGGTTTTGCGTTGTTCTGGGGTGCCTAGTGGGCATCTAGTCGGCAATGGGAAATTTCAGTCGTGGGGAGAGGGCAGCGGGGAGCTTGAATTGTTGTGGGGAGTGGGCAGACTGTAGATACCGGAGGGCAGTGGGCATCAAAATTCAGTGGGAGGGCGTATTTTCAGCGTGTGCCAGTGGGAGGGCAGTTACGAACAGCTCTCACTTTCCCCTCCAAATTTAAGGTCAGGGTCAAAAATAAGAAAAATCGGTATATCAGCCTTCAAAACATGTTTTGTGATGATTTTGCGAAATTAACGAAATTTACCAGTTGGCGGCACCTGTACATACATACATACACACATACAATTTCTATACTGATGTCGTACCTGTAAAGCTTTGGACGTATATACCGAAAAGATTCACAAGTCCGCATATTGCCATAGTAATCCCATACAATATGTTAGGTTTCACCAGTCCACTGTTTGCTACAGAACCGCACAGAGGACGACCGATGGGTTGACCTATTCCCATGAACGAAGCAACGAGGGCGCTCTTTGTGGCGGGAATACCAAAGTCACGAAAGCGGCGAACCTTGGTTGAGAAGACAATTCTTGTATTAACCGGTCATTTGTTAAAATTTCGTATATTATGCATCGACTAAAAATATTTGATATACAATAAATCCCACACCCTAATATGGCATGTGATGGAATGTCTCACACGAGTTGTGGAATTACTGTACAAGTGATAGACGACAGTGTGAAACAGAAATCCTCCCGTTAGACATTCCATCTCAGCCCATTCATTGGGTTGTTGGATTGTTTTTCTCTCATCTTTTCTTTATCCATTACACTTACTCACTCTCACACATGCACACAATAATACGTACGTGTACATAGGCATAGATATATAGATACATAGATACGCAGATACAGATAGATACATAGATACATACATAAATACATACATACATACATACAGAGGATATAATTATGTCATTATGAAAATATAAAGAATGTCTATGAGTACAAATTGCCAATTTTCCAGCTTTGTAATGCATGCTTTAACCCTTTGAGTGCTGTAATTTTTCCCTCTAAAATTTTAGTACAACATTTTATCAATTGTTATGAATTTTTCTGTAATTTTTATGATAATTTTCGACCAAACAGGCATTACATTTCATTGGCTACAGTTTTTCATCAAAATTTTGGCAACATTCTGAAAAAAATTGACTGGGGTACATTTTATGAAGGTGACAAAAATTGACTTTGGCGCTGAAAGGGTTAAAATTTCTGAACGCACTCAGTAATATCTCTAGATGATACCGATCACCTTCGCTTTTGTTTTCTTACCACATGTGTTACAACAGTCACTTGACCAAAGGCTTGCCCGATACCAATAAAAAGAATATGGAGTAGAAAAGCCGGTTGAATAAGCAACTCCTTGTCATACATCGATGAAATTATGGATATCAGGAAAGCACATCTTCGTCGGTTGCATCTGTACGTACTACAATCCTTTTCAGAACTACCCGCCGGAGGTGATATCACTATTTCGTTTTTCGGTGATGTCACACATCCACTTGCAACGGCTTTCTGCGTCACCGCGACAGTGCCGTTTTCACTTACGTCGCAATCCTTGCTCGGAATCGGATGGTACGGTTGTAGGGGTCGCAAGAGGGCGCCAGCAACGCACAGGTGAAAGCTTATGGCCGACAGAACTAGCAGCATGCCTCTCCACCCGTACGTGTCCATCAATAACTGAGTGCCTAGAGACAACGAGAACTGGCCGGCGCCGGTACCTGCTAAGCCGAGCCCAAGTGCCAGAGATAGCTTCTTCTTAAAAACATTGCCGATCATATCTATACATGGTATATATGATAGACCGAGTCCAAATCCTGGAAAAAATAATTCAATTTTTGTTTTCAAATCCGTCCACCACATCTTTAATACATTGCATCAGGATTTCTGTTACAAACATGTGAAAGTTGTATTATCAAGTGAGTGGCATATCCGACAACTACCATGGTTACACTAAAATTTGATTGACATGTTCAGTAGATTGACATGTTCAGTACATACATATATACATACATACATACATACATACATACATACATACATACATACATACATACATACATACATACATATAAACATACAGACAGACAGACAGGCAGACAGACAGACAGACAGACAGACAGACAGACAGACAGACAGACAGACAGACAGACAGTTTGGAACTAGAAAAACAAATTACCTAACATTTACCGACATTTGACATTCAAAATGGCCACCATCCCCATGTTTACTCCATTTGGAAAAATATGATTTTGGAATTTTGAAAAACTATGACGGAGACAGTTTTTCTTACTCCAAGAGTTTTAAAGTGAGCACCGACAGGAGACAAACCAGAAAAATATTGATACAATGTTAGAGTTCGAATGTCTGTCCCCGAGGCACATGCAAGCAAGATACTTTTTTGCGGGAGTTCATCTTTCATGCTCCAACGAGTGATCACTGTACTTACCACAAAGGCCACCATACGTGACATATAGCTGATGCAGAGAAGTGGCAAATGAACTCAGTAAAAGGCTAACACTTGCTATAACACCGGCGAACATAACAGTTGGACGGTGGCCGATTTTCTTCATCATTGCACCACTGACAGCAGTCGCCATGACGAATGTCAAAGCGAAAATGGATCCGATCCATGCTGGAGAGACAATATTGCTCATTATTATCAATAGTATGTTGGGTATTCGTTGAAGGTTCAATTATTTTTTTCTGTTTGATATTCATAATTATTTCAAGAGAAATCATTAATTGGAGTCGATTGGCTGCAGTGATACGTCAGCAATGCCTGTTCCTAATAAGAGAAGTTATAGTTATATATATATATATATATATATATATATATATATATATATATATATATATATATATATATATATATATCTGATCCACATTTAAATTTTACATTCTACTGTTTGCGAAGGTTTCCTGCAGTATTTTAACGTTTAACGTCTCCTTTGTTAATGGCCAATACTCGGTTGGCATGTACCCATACACTTTTCCTATTAGAGAAATTTCTGAATATATCCAAACTGAAGATAAAGATGGTTTGAAAAAAATTATTCGGAACAAGAACAACATTCTTTTTGGAAGAAAATCAATATTCTTCAAAGAATTCTAGGATTGTGGTTTTGTTTATGTCGGCCAATTGTTTAAAAGACATGGTAATTTTTTGGACTTGAATGAGGAGATGGACAGGGGTGTTCCCCTGTCTTCCGTTCTCAAATGCTTTTTTTTGATGAAAGCACTTGCAAGCAAGTGGAAGAATAATGATTCTATTAGGAATTTTACTCCGCCAGATCAGCAAATCATGTTTAAAACTAATGCATCTATTACAATAAATATGACATATCCACTATAGGTTACTGTCTTTGTTACTCAGAAATCAGACATTTTTTTCAAGTATATTTTTATACAATCATTAAATGTTGGTCTTAATCTTTATACTCTTCCTTACGAGATTACAATAGATACCAAACTCCGTGAATTCCAGGTTAAGATTCTATATAACAGTCTACCTACAAATAGTGTTCTATTATATATTTTCTATAATTGTGAATTCACAATGGAGTTTTGGGATGGTTTTCTAATTTTATTGCGTGGTAAGTAGGTCTTCATGTTTTTCCTGATGCAAGACAAATACTTATTGGAGATAAGAAACACTCCACATTGGTTAAGTTTCTACTTTTGATTGTCAAATATCATAAATATCTAGCGAAGCTTGAAAATCAGAAACTAAGTCATTTGATTTTTAAAAGTTAACTATAAAAGATACAGAAGGTAAAATATTGGATTGCGGTCTAAAAAAAAACCCAAATTTACTTTACACAACAAGAAAAGGGGTGGTATTCTAAACATTCTTGTTCCTAGAACCACAATACAGTGAATTTACATGTAGTTGAAAATCTTATTTTTTTTATATTTTTTTTCAAATGCATATGGTCTCTGAAACCTCAAGACTAACATTTATTGATATAATTTCATTGTAGTTTTTGTAATAGACATGTATGTACTCTCCCACAATTGTGATTGTAAACAATCTTGATGACCTCAATAAAAATTTCTTAAAAAACACAATTTCCCTCTTCTTGTCTTTCCAGTGAAGCGCAATTCCCGATGAATTACCGCACAACAGCTCAAAAATAAAACAGTGATGCTCGCTGTGTGTCTGTGTATATGTATGTATGTATGTATGTATGTATGTATGTATGTATGTATGTATGTATGTATGTATGTATGTATGTATGTACGTACGTATGTATGTACGTATGTATGTACGTGTGTATAGTACGTATATGTACGTATGTATAGTACGTATGTACGTATGTACGTACGTACGTATGTATGTATGTATGTATGTATGTATGTATGTATGTATGTATGTAGTTACAATTCAGATAATGAAATACTTCTGTATGGAGGATAGCATATCAAATTCAACGACTCTACCTGTTTCAGATTTAGTTCCACCAAAGGCATCCAAAAAGGCGACGTACAAAACACTGAAAGAATAAACGTTGCCAGAACAGAGGAATGTACTGATGAATGTTGCTATGACAACAAACTAGCCCCACCCACCGTCAGGGGCAGTTGTCTCTGATGTGCCAGTGGCCATGGTTAGAGAGAAAATGTTTTCCTTTCAGCTGACATGTGAACACTGGACTTGAAGAGCGAAGGATTGGACAACAGTATTAAACGTCGTTTCCTTAAGAAATGAAATGAGAGAGTAATGTCTTCAAGGCCTCGGTGACTGTATGTCTTCTCTTTGCCTTTATCAGAGAGAGAGAGAGAGAGAGAGAGAGAGAGAGAGAGAGAGAGAGAGAGAGAGATTCTAGCATTTGCGACAACAAACTCAGCAGTTTTATATGGTCAAGTGCTGTTTTGTCAAACACTCAGATATCAATCGAGTGCTGAACACGGAGTCCATGATGAATCGGACTCCAGCCAACGACTGCCTGTGGCCCACCCTCCTTACGCTGCATATTTACGTTCAGCTATATATCATATGTACTGTCGATTACAAATTCCCTTGTTTACTTGTTTGTCCCGTGTGGAGGGACCGTGCATGGAGGTAGTACTACCTCCATGCTGCCGACAATACACTTTCGTCCTGTACTGTTCACTCCTACAATGTTTGTTTTAAATATGACCTAGGTCCTTGAACGTATGGCAGACGGGGAAGAGGTATACTAAACATTCTAGGTCATACTCACTTCAGAATGACATCATCTTTTCGTATGCCAGGGCTGGAAGGCGAGCAGCATTCTCGTGTATCCACCGAGTACTGGAGTATAGAGAGACCGTTTGTCGCCTAAAGTGGGTCATAGAGAGTATAAATAAGCTTAAGGTACTGACGCTAAACCTATGTAATGTTTGTACATTATTTCAATGATCACGTATTCACGAGAGGTTATAACCTTTAAACTTACTCGCTTCAGTCGCTTGTGACCTTCTCTCATAAACAGGCGGAATCACAGGCGCTTTATGACGCCATGGATAAGCATTCGGGCCAGAAATCGGCTGAACGAGCCTAAGGCCAAGAAAAATAAAAAGTTTGTTTCTCATCCTCGTGCGCGTCAATTCAGACCCGCCGCGTCCACCTTTTGTTCTGCTCAAGCTTCTCTGTTTAATTTATTGACGAAACGAACATGAGCAAAGAGTAAAAATAAAAACACATCATCGCAGTAATTGATAAAAAGTTTTGAATGTGGTTTTATCAGCAGAAACATAGCCATAACACTCTGATGATGTGGTCACTACAGACTCTTGACGGACAAACTGCTATTCAAAGTTATTATTTGCATCACCACTGCGGCTCAACCTTCGGCCTCGCATGGCAGGTCCCCGCCCAAACCACTTAGCCCAGCAATGTCACGAGCGCCTGTGAGCGGAACCATGAACCGTAGTTTTCGATAGGGGTGTGCGCGTGTGTGTGTGTTTGTGTGTGAGTGCGTGTGTGTGTGTGTGTGTGTGTGTGTGTGTGTGTGTGTGTATTTAATAACACAAAATTACTTCAAGTACAAAGTAATGATATCTGTTACCTAAGTTTCATGCATCCTGCAATCATAAGACAGAAGAAGTGAAAGGATTCTTAGCTCGACAGTCTTCTATATGTATTATTGGGACGTACCATTCTATTTGTAGGTGGTGTTAACATTTGATAAATAATATTTGTGTTGGTGGTGACATTTTGAAACCAACTCAGAGCGTTTGTTTAATACCTTAGATTTATCAGCATTGATAATATGTGTTTTTTTCTGATATAAAAAGATTACATAGCTTGCTTATGTTATAGTAACTTGGTGCTTTGCCAATAATTGACCACGAAATGTCAAAGACCTGGTTCTTTTCTTTCAAGGACCAGACGTACTTGGATAGCTCCGTGCAGAGCCGATACCTTTCGTTACGAAACGATTGCATGTGATTGGCGAAGCGCGTCTTGAAGCTCTTCAAGTAGGTCTGGTCATACTGCCCAGTCCACATAACACCTGTGTATCCACCGTCCGAACCCATCCAAGGACGGTGCCTGTGTATTAACCGCCGGACTTTAGGGACAGGAGCTCGACCTGTACATTGTCAACAGCGTCATGCAGTCATGGGCGTAACGCGATATGTTGACTTGTACATAATAATTAATATAAGTATTATATAGAAATAATAACGCGAATAATAATAGGTTCAATTTCCGTGAAAATTTCACAATTAGGGTATTTTGGGTCGAAAAGACCGAAT